>SNQJ01S0022279.1:87585-108448 GCA_010110895.2 Picea sitchensis
ATCAAAGGAATAGGATAAGCCTCCTACAAGTTAGTATCAGGAAAGCCAATGAAGATGAAGGAAGTTATCTATGTTCCTAGATTGAAGAAGAACCTTCTATCGATTTAAACATTGGATGAGAAGGGTTATAGAGTTGCATTTGTTGATGGAAAAGTTCTTAAGTAGCATAGAGGGAATACTTTTGATGGCGTTGTGTGTTGAGGAAAAGATATGAATTTTATCTTACTCAAGAATTTTTGAATCTTGCTTGGATAAGGCAAGATAGTCGGGAATATCACTCTATGTTTATAACCTCAAAAATTGTTTCCCAACCCTTAGTTACAAGGGCTTAGGCTGATTTTTTAAATAAAAGATTGATGAAAATTCAATATTTTTATATAACTTTCTGAATATAATAGATGCAAAGGTAAATGTTGAGACAAAAGAAAAAATACCAAGTCACATATTAACATAGATGAGACAAAATAACAATCACTTATTTCATTCCAAGAAATCAAAAGAATTGTTATCTTTACAAAAATTCTTGAGGGATTTTAGACCAAAGTCAAACTTAGATATTCTTGATGAAAACCATACAAAAGGACTCTGACAGGAAGTAAAAAATGAACTTTAAAATCTGGATTAGCTTGCCACAAACAGTTGCCCACTTGACTTTGCAAAATATCCTTTATCAGTCATGAAATTTAATTCATAAAAATACAAGTCTACACAGACTATCAAAGACAAATCAACACCTCTTAAAACAATTATCTGAATGATGTGATTCAACTTTGAACCTTGCTGTCATAAAAGAGAATTAGGCTTTTAATGAATTGAAGAATGAATGAAAACTGAATTGTCTCAATAAAACTCAAGAGGAAACCTTAGTATGCTTTCTCCTTCTATTCTCCTCTTGTTCTTCCTTCTCATTTGGATTTTATGCATTCAAAATTAGTCGAAGTAGTTCAACCACTTCATTTAGTTAAGTTAACTAAAACTCAACTAACTTTTAGTTTAGCGGAAGAATTAATAATAATAAGGGTCTTTTAATAAATAATAACTAGTAGGTGGGAACCCTTGTGAGTCCCTTTAGTTTCTTAACAAAAATAAACATAACTAGTCAATCAATCAAACACATCCCTCCTTGTGGCTCCTGTAATCCTTCTCACAATTTGAAAATTTAATATCAAATGACATTTCAAATTATATCCAAACATATAATATCCAAAATATCGAAAAAAATAGTGTTTTTTCCAAAACCTTCAGCATTCCTATGTTCTCAATAAAACAATAATAAAGTATAATAAAAAACCGTATTTGCCACTTTGAGAGGAAATTTTCCCTTTGTTTTTTCTATCCCCTTTTGAATTTTCTAAATTAGCCTTAGGTTGTGTAGATACTTGAGGCTTGATCTCACTAATGACATGAGAACAATCATCTTTCAAGTGCATCCAAGATGAAACATATTTGGCTGAATCACTTGAGGGAGAGGAGGGGGAAACAATAGCTTTTCCTTTGTCATGGAGTTGGTGGGCTTCGGTTTTGAGCCTTTTTCTTGTGTGGGAGTTCTATATAGGTGAGTGTGCAGGGGAAATCTAGACATTTGGGTTAAGAAGTGGAGGAGGAGCAGGTAGAGACAAATTTGGCCATCCATGATGTTGGGAGATTGTTGGGTGAACAATCTCTTGCCATCTGTCATTCTTAGGAACTTCAGATTGCAATGAAACATGAGGGAGCACAAGGATACCAGGGACATGATGGGGTTGCAAGGGAGGCCTCTCTGGTCTAGGTTGGACTACCCCTTGTCCAATCCAATTGAAAAATCCATCTTGAAAGAGTTGTTTTAACTCTTGAGGATCTGCATCAAAATGTATTGAAAATATGGGCCTTCTAGGCCGTTTGTTCCAATTTCCTCTACCTTGTTATTTATACCATGACTTCCTCTGCTAAAGAAGCTCATCCTGTATGCAACATTTATTAGCAACTGACTTCTTAAATAAACCATACATGACAATCTCTTAATATGAAACAAAGTTTGTCTCAACAATCACATTAGACCCATGCAATCCAATCCATAAAATTCATTTAATATTTGTCAATGAGCAAGGGGTGAATTAGGGTTCTGGGATATCTGAGGGGATTGTATTGAGCGAAAAGGTGAGAAAATGAAAGGGAGTAAGAAAATGATTACAACTCAACAATTCATTAAACAATCAACTGTGAAACAATAACCAAATCATATCAGTTGTGATCTATCTCTGTGTTATTCTTAATCACTGTAATACAACGTTTTAATTTAATTTTAACAACAGGGTGTGCAAAATGAATATGGGATCGTGAGGGGATTTGTATTGAGAGAAAAAGTGAGAAAATGAAAGGGAATCATATGGATATTGTTCTTAAAATAAATTAAATAAATCAACAACCATAACTATGTTTCAAAAGTAATCCAAAACCATCCACTTCGAAGACCAACATTCATTGTTCCTCAATTGTATACAAAACTACTTGTTGTCTCAATAATTATTAATTTTCCCAGAAATCTTTTATCTATAATAGTATGTGCATTTATAACTTATGAAAACATTTCCCATTCAATAGTACTATATATCATAGCGTTGATCTCTTCCTTTTAAGATAAACAAAACATGGACATCAACATGCTCAAGATTTATCCCTAATAATGAATAATGCACCATGATAACAATCAATAGTCATTGTTCTTCAATCAACAATCTGGCCTGATTTAAATGTACACAAGTTTCTTCTATCATATAATCAACACCATATTGAAACAAAAACATTCAACCCAAACATAAACCCCGAGCTTAATATATGTTTGTATCGGCATATATAACTTGCCTTACAAACAATTTGATAGTCTACACGATGATAACTATATCAAAATTGACACACATACATTTTTTTAACTTGCCAGAACACTGATCGGGCTTGATAAAACTCACACATGTGTCTCTTTAATCAATCAAAACCATGTTGTCTTAAACACAATGATCGATACCATCAACACATAGAAAGACAACTCTCGACTGTAATAAATCGCTCGGTTTCTTTCTTAATTGTTCAAAAGAATTCATCGCAAAAACACTAGATAGAGATTAGATGAGAGAGAAAACGTATTTAAAATTCCATAACCATTTAACTGATAAACCAATACTTGAGAATCCCAGAATGTGCCCGAGGAGAGTAGAGACAAGTCAAAGTCCAAATCAAGCTTTGTCAAAAATCAAATGCAGGGAGGCAACACAAGATTGTTTGTTGTTTTAAACAAAAAAAACTAAGAGCTAATGGTCTTCCAATACTTATATCCAATTCACCATCGATTAACAACCACAGGCCAAAAAAACAATTTTGAAACAAAACAACAGTGAGCCACACATTTCTTCAACTTATTACTCCAATCCCTTGACGGAACCAATAGTTAACGCTCGAGGAGAGACATATGCAATTCAGGTAAAATAAACCAATGCACACAGGTGTGTCTAACACTTGCAAAGAAGAGACGAGGGTTAACTTAACAATGGTGGGTATTGAAACACAACGAGACAATGTCTCTTTCAAATCACCCGAGAGGTTAATAACTTTTGACAACAACAACAGTGAGAACACACACATTCTTTTGAAAGAACGCCAAGATATAACCTGTACCAATTCAATACCCACACAAGTCTGTATTAACATTCGGGGCCAACCAAGACTACATCTTGGGACGTTTTTAGTGAAAATATAGTAAGAACGGGCTATCAACCACAACTCGGTATTTAAAGAAAAACACACACCAACTATTGGTAGTTGCTCCGCAACTAGGTTAGGATTATCACAACGACTGAGAGGGAAACTAGTTGACAGACATTGATAAACAAAATAATGAATAAAAACCCTCAATCATCAAACTCAGAGCCTTATTTCACCACTGTCATTTATTATTCCATAGAGACCCATCATAAAACTACACTGACCAAGCAAACAACCAACGCACAAACTTAATAATACCCATTTCTTTTCTTACAGTTTCCAACATTTTACAATCATCACAGAGAGCCATAACACCACATTTACACATAGTCGAAAATCTCAAGAACACACAAAATCTAAGCATCCCCGAGCCACCATTTGGTTCATACAATAGAGAATCCATCATGGATAGAGAGAAAAGAACCATACCTATGAGAAGAACTCTTAAATGACAAGTTGGACAAGCTTTCCCTTCCAAAACACTGAAAACGTGAAGCTTCAAAACCAACAGAGAGAAAATGAAACAATGCAACAATGCTAGGGTGACAGGTGGTAGGGAAGGTTTGGAGTGATGTGCAGTAAATGCACATCGCTTCCATCACCTGGCCCCATTCAATTCCAAGTATGAGACATCCCAATAAGCATAACATCCACCAATAAATCAAACCATATAACCAATGCATAATCAATGCCAATACATTGTAATATCTGAGACCATATCTCTTTCATAGTGAGCCACCCGAGCTATTTAATATGTTAACCCTTGCCATAATTCCATACAATAATCCATATCAACATTACTATATGTCCCTCCATTTGACTTTAATGAAATTTGCATAGTCCATTAACCAAACCATAGCATAATAGTTAGGACTAACACTTAATTCTTTCATTCAAAATTTCCATATAGTCTTTCATTATAGCTCAAGAATCAATACATAGTTTCTTTCCTTTTGTTTGAACTATAGAGCCTTTCCATAATTTCCCTTTTTTTATCATGCTACCATTAAGTATCCCTTGCATATATGTGGCTAAGTAATCAACATACGAATTAGTAACAAGGTTATAACATAGAAACTGTAATAACATGATCCTCATACCCATATAAATTGTTTTGTGTCGCAAGTGATTACCAAAAGCATTCCACAATAATGCATTATCCACTTATTATCACGCCAAATGAAACCAAGATTGCATCATCAAAAAAATGTAGGACTGTGTAGGAAACATCATAACAACAACAAAACACGTATAATATGTCTATCCTTGCACCTCTAGCCTACAAGGGGGTCCCACCAACTAGTATTATATTATTATCATATTTAAATAATAACGCTTTTAGCAATACTTTGCAGCGGAATTCATCGTTATGATTTTAATCGTCAAAAAACTGGAAACTCCATAGAAAAATCTGTTTCCAACAGATTAAGAACTCACAATGCCTGGTTTCACAGACCAAGTAACATCAGATCAAGAGGATATAAATCAAAATGATTATGCAATAGGGGGAAGTGAGTGGATTTAAGGGAAAGATGACTGGGAATTTGGGAATAACTCATGGAAAGTGTTAAGTATGAGGGGGTTTATACTTGTAAGCATAATCATTCAACTAAAAAAATGTTCTTGACTTCAAGGAGAATTTTTTTTTGATCTGCTCTTTTGAATCTTGAAATGGATGAAGAAAAGGAAAGCAGAAGAGGGATAAAACCAACTATCTTATAAAACAACAGTTCAAGCAGATAACAATTTCAATGATGCTTTAAAGGGAGACATCATGGCAACTGTGTAACTCGATTATAAATAACAATAGTTTGCAGAAGCATCATTGTGGAAAAACTGATCCAAAATTTTATTTTGACAATAATGAAGTCAAAAGAACAAAAAGCAAGAAATGTCTTAGTAGAAATGAAACAACATAATTGAAATAAGAATAAATGAAATGATAGAAATGTAAAAAAATAAATGTAAAAACAGAAATAAAAAAAAACTACTATAATACAAAAAACATTCCATACAGCGTTAAACTTTTCAAGTTGGTTCCATGTAGTGTTTTAAGTGGGAACTATTAGTGCTATAGGAAAAAAATTGCTCTTGTAAGTCCTTTAGAATGTAAGAATTTGCGCCTAGGACAAAAGCGATCTTAAAAGGACCCAACCATAATTTTTGAAACTTTGAATGCCTTCCTCTATCAGCATGAGTTGAATCCCACAATAGTACCTTCTCATTGACTTTAAATTTGACAGCCTTGACACTTTTGTTGAAATATTTTTTAACATATTGTTTTCTTCTCTTTATATTATCCAAGGCAAATGTCATTTTCTCCTCTAAATCCAAAAGTGCATTCATTCTTTGAGAAACATCAGAAGAATTTAATTCTCCGACCTGTAGCATTAACCTTAAGGAGGAAATTTCCATCTCAGTAGGAACAATGGCTTCTTGACCATAAACAAGCTGGAAAGGAGTGCAACCAGTGCTCACCTTGGTGGTAGTGCGATATTCCCAAAGAGCGTAAGTGAGGAGAGTGTGCCATTGACAAGGATTATCTTCAATGAGCCTTTTTATAATTCTTACTAGATTCTTATTGGTAGACTTGGCCTGCCCATTACCTTGGGGATAATAAGTTGATGAGGTAAAATGTTTAACCCCCAACTTAGCTAAAAATTGGGTCAAATTAGCAGAAATAAAAGCGATAACATTATTTGTAATAACTTCCAAAGGAAGACCAAATCTGGAAAAAAATATTATTTTCAAGGAAAGAAATCACCTACTCACCCTGTGAATTCTTAAGCGAGACAACTTCAGTCCATTTCGTAAAATAGTCTGTGGTTGTCAATATAAAGACTTGCCCTGCTGAAGATGGAGGATTAATAGGACCAATAAATTCCAAACCCCATTTTGAAAAAGGAAATTCAGGGAGGACAGGTTGTAAAGGCATGTCTGAAAGGTGTTCTTTCCCAACAAATTTCTGTCACTTGTCACAAGATCTTGAAAAAACATAAGAATCATGAAAGATTGAAGGCCAATAGTACCCTTTCCTGATAATCCTAAAAGCAGTGATTTTAGCAAAGAAATGACCTCCTACATCAATAACAGAATTTGAAGAACCATGAGTCTCTAGCAACACTTTATGTGCTTCCTCATTGTTCACACAACGAAGCAACATACCATCGACATATATCCTAAACAAGAAGTCTCATATAATTACATATCTAGGAGATTCAAGACGAAGCCTTCTTCTTTGATGGGTATCTAAGTTATCTGGACATGTTTGATTTTGCAAGTAATAAACCAGATCTTTATACCAAGGATGTTTAGACACGGGAAGGATTTGATTGTCAATGTAGAACAGGGATGATAGAGAGCTATCTTGCTCATCAATTTCTTCACTCATTTCAACATGCTAATCTAAATGAAGAGCTAAGTCATGTCCCTTGATGGTGTTAGAAGTAAAGACAATTAAATCATGCTCTTGGATCTTGGAAAGACAATGTCCAAGCTTCCCTGAAAGAAAAGTTTGTGAGAGCAAAAACTTGACAGCAGGTAAATGGACTTTTACTAACGTGTTCTTACCTAAGATGAAGTGGTGAAACTTTTCAACAGCTTTAACTTGAGCGAAAGCATGCTTTTCAATAAAAGAATATTCAAATCCATCATCAAACAAGCTTTGAATCATGTAATCCACTGGTTTTTCATTACCTTGGTCATAACATTGCATGAGGATAGCAGAAACTGCTTCCTCTGTGGCATTAGTATATATCATAAATTCTTTCTCAAAATCTGGCTTCGCCAAAACCGGTGGAGAATTGATTTCTTTCTTGATCCCTACAAAAGCATTTTCAACATCATATATCAAAGAAAAGGAACAATATTGCTTAAGCAGATTATGATTTGGTTTTACCATTACAACAAAATCAGGAACAAACCTACAGAAAAAGTTAATAACACCCATAAAAACTTGAACCTCCTTCTTGGAAGTAGGAGCAGACATATTTAGGATAGCAACAATCCTTTCAGGATCAATGCTTATTCTCGAATTGAAGATAATGTGTCCAAGGAGCTTTCCTTTGCTAATGCCAAAAATAGACTTAAAAGGATTTAGAGAAATGCCAAATTTCCTGCATCGCATGAGAACCCTTTTAAGATGACCAAAATGATCTGATCAATTTTTAGAATACACAGTTAAGTCATCAAGATAAATCTGAATAATTTTACCAATCAAATCATCAAAATCTATTTGCATAGATCTTTGAAAAGTGGCACCTGCATTAGATAATCCAAAAGGAATACGTTCATAAGAAAAAGTGCCCCAATGAGTAATAAAAGTGATTTTATATTTATCTGTCCTTTTTACCTTGATTTGATTGTAACCAAAAAAACTGTCAAGTAAGGAAATCATTTGTGACCCTCCAACTTGCTGCAAAATCATTTCCATATTAGGGAGAGGAAAGTGATCATTTATACTAGCTATATTCAATGCACATAATCTGATCTGACCAGTTTCTTTTTGAATGGAAACCAAATTGGAAACCCACTCAGAATACTTAACCGGGAAAATAATCCCAACCTTCAAGAATTTTTCCAACTCCTTTCGAATAGTTGCTTCCAGCGCAAGGTTAATGGGTCTTTGTTTTTGCCTAACTGGTTTTATTCCCTCCTTGATTGAAATGGCATGTTGTATAATATCAAGATCAAAACCACGAAGATCCTCAAAAGACCAATAAAAAACATCTTGAAATTCACTAAGCAACTTAGCGAACTTCAATTTTTCTTCATCAGAACATTGGGCACCTATTTGAACATTATTTGGAGACTCGGATGTTCCAATGTTCAAGGAAATGGTTTCACCCACTTTCCTTTTCGACTCCTCTTCTTTTTGTTTTTCTTTGTTTCCTACATCACTCAATGAAAATAAACTTTCTAGAGGAGTCAAGCCTTTAGGAATTTTGTTATCTTCCATCGATATAATTTCCTTAGGATTATAAAGTTCATTTTGGATGAAAGCATAGATACTCTCATCACTAGGGAAGACCTGCCATGACTCTATATTTTTAGGGATGTGCATATGATACAGATATTGAAAAATACAATCAGTTCTTTTTGGAAGAAGTTTATGAGTAAGAGAGGCTGCAAAAACAACTAACCTATCAGCCATTGAGTTCAACTCCCTTTTAACATGAGTGATGTTGAAAAATAACAATTTTGAGATAAGTGTCCAAACAGTTTGGGTTTCATGTTTCATAAACTTGTTGCTAGGAGAGTATATCTTACGTACAACGTTTACAAAAAGTTTGGAATCCCCAAAAATGGTAAGGTGACCACAACCCATATTATAGGCATTTTCAATGCCTAGCAGTAATGCTTCAAATTCAGTGACATTGTTTGTGCAAGCAAACTATAACCTATAGAAAACGTTATGAATCTTACCCACAAGAGAGTACAAGATAATACCATCTCTATTTCCTTCATTGGAGCATGAACCATCAAAGTGAATATGCCACATCCCATCCTCTAAGTCGATTTATTCCAAGGTAGTTTTTTCCTCATCTGAAAAGATGGAATACACTCCTAGGTCCTCCTCGATATAATTCACATTAGGCTATGGGATGCTTTCTATGTAAGGTGCAATTATCCCCTCCCTTAGGAATATAATTTTTTTACCATTCCGAGGAATGGATAAGTGTGTCCTATAGAGTGAGAGGTATCCACCTGTCAAAGATTTCCAATATCTTCCTAATATGATCAAGTAATTACTCACTGGAATATCAATTACTTGAATATTAAGGGTTGTCCTTATTTCAGGATGCACACACAAAACCAAGGTCACGCCCTTGATTTCACCTATGGTTGTTTGTTATAAAATATTATAAGAGAGCATACTTCTAGAATTTTCATTTGTACAAGACAAGCCTAGCTCTTCAATAATAATTTTTGACATTACACTTGGGCCTGAACCATCGTCAATGAGACAACAATGGGCAATCTTGTCCATAATCTTTACAGAAATTAAAAAACGAGGGGTTTTTTACAGGGTGTCTAAAGTTATGTACACCTACTTTATTTACAGATGAATCCTCTTCATCTACCTCTTCAGAGAGGTTGGATATAATGGAAGATTTTCCTTCCATGAAATATTTTGTATACTTATGTTTCTCAGGGATGGCAACCATGTACAGGAGGGTAACATCTTCTTTAACGTTGGGCAATTGATTTAGAATGTTATATTTGGAAGAGGGAAGAAGGGAGGTAGTTCCTTGACTGTCATCATCCTTGGGAACCTTAATAGTAGCAGCCGGTGAAGATGATCTTGGGCTAGAAGAAGTGTGAGGAGGATCATATTTTCCTTTTGGAGCATAGGATTTATTCCTAGTATTTATGATCATGACATTCTCTGGATCTGCAAAGTCTAGGACAAAATTGGTAGTTTCAAGTCTCTTACCAAATATTTTATCTCTGGTACTCTTCTTTACTTCACATGTACTTTTCACATGGTGTTCCTCGCAAAATTTACACCAACTACGAGGCATGATAGCTTTAGGCCGAAAATTGTTTTCATTAGGATTTCTAAAAGGGGGCGCAGATGAAGATGAAGACCCAGGGGTAGAGGGGAAATTTCCTTTCTTCTCATACACTATCATTTGATTATTCATGTCTTGTACAAGCTGTAAGAGGGTGGACATGTCTATCTATTTAACTGAGTCTCCCTTAGGAAGACCCGTTCTTTCAATATGTTCTTCATACTCTAAACAAGTATGCTGAGCGGAACCAAGGTTATAAATGGCCTTTTCCTCAAGCCTATGACAGTAGGGGGAAGGTAATGAATTATAATAATGCATGAAAGTGACTTGGTTCTGAGGGTGAATGATTTCATGGATTTGGTTGTATAATTTTGTGAAATGCAATTTGAAGGACTTGATAGTCTCACCATCCTTATAAGCAATGTTATTGTACTCTCGAAACTGCTCGGTTGGGATTTTGGATTTCCCATAGGTATATTTGAACCAATAGACTGACTCCTCCAAATTAGAAAGAATCTTAGGAGGAAGGTCAAAGAAATCATCTGCAACCTTCCCTTCATGGGAATTCACAAATAAGCACATACAAGTGTCGTTGTCATTGGCTCCTATGTTGTGACAGGCATTAGAAAATGCCACCAAGTGTTCATTCATAGTGACCGTGTTATTCCCTAAAAAACTAGGGAGATTCTCTTTGAATTTAGGAAGTGGATGAGTAGTAGGTGATAGATTAAGCGGGGAGAAAACATGCCATGGAGTGGTTGTAGCATCTTCTTCAAACTGAAAAATCCCATACTTTTTAATGAATTTGGCGGGGTTGGTAGTAGATTGGATAGGGACTTGGTGACTATATAAGCTACCAATCACTGACGAGGCTAGAGGTTGAGATGAAGAAGCACCTCCAGTTCCACCAGAGCCACCACTAGATTCCATCTTGTGAACGATAGGTAAGGGAGAGAAAGATGAACTAGTTGAATCAGACATAGTTCTCCTTAGAGTACTTTGTTGGGTAAAAAAAATAATGTTTCTTCTTCCTATTTTAGCAATAGGATTAATTTCCAGTGATAAACATATTCTTATCCTAGAGATGTGAGGGTCTAAGGACATGAAAAGAAGATCAAAACTACAGGAAAAAGAAATCTATGGCTGATTCCTAGGTTGTCTTTTCCTAGCTTACCAACATTCTTGAACACTTATGTCTTGTTCAATCGCTTCCCATGAATGATTAATCTCAACTCGGGTATTAGCGGTATCTAAGATGGTATTAAATAATTTTAAAGAAAGGTTGGTCTGATCTTTAAGATCGATCTCAATATTGGGTTGCCTTGCAAAAGGTACAGCCATGAAGAAAATAAACTTTCAAAGGATCAATATCAGAAATATAAATATATTCAACGAAAATAAAGTATAAAATCAACCAAAGAGATATGGAAGATCTCCCCAATATGGTCTCCAAATAAATGTTGAGGAAAAGATATGAATTCTATCTTACTCAATCATTTTTGAATCTTGTTTGGCTAATGAAAGATAGCTAGGAATATCACCCTATGTTTATAGCCTCAAAAATTGTTTCCCAACCCACAAGTATTTGTTACAAGGGCTTAGGTTGATTTTTTAAAATAAAAGATTGCTGCAAAATTCAACATTTTTATATAATTTTCAGAATATAACAGATGCAAAAGTAAATGTGGAGACAAAATAAAAAATACCAAGTCACATATTAACACAGATGAGACATAATAGCAATCACTTCTTTCATTACAAGAAATCAAAAGAATTGTTATCTTTACAAAAATCCTTGAGGGAGTTTAGAACAAAGTCAAACTTAGATATCGTCGATGAAAACCATACAAAAGGAATCTAACAGGAAGTAAAAACTGAACTTTAAAATCTGGATCAACTTGCCACAGACTGTTGCCCACTTGACTCTGCACAATATCCTTTATCAATCATGAAATTTAATTCATAAATAGACAAGTCTACACAGACTATCAAAGATAGAGAAACACCTTTGAAAACAAGTGTCTAAATGATGTGATTCAACTTTGAACCTTGTTTTCTACAAAAGGACCCTGCTATCATAAAAGAGAATTAGGCTTTTAATGAATTGAAGAATGAATGAAAACTAAACTATCTCAATAAAACTCAAGAGAAAACCTTAGTATGCTTTCTCCTTCTATTCTCCTATTGTTCTTCCTTCTCATTTGGATTTTATTCATTCCAAATTAGTTGAAGTAGTTCAACCACTTCATTTAGTTAATTTAACTAAAACTCAACTAACTGTTAGTTTAGGGGAAGAATTAATAATAATATTAATAATACAGGTCTTTTAATAAATAATAACTAGTAGGTGGGAACCCTTGTGACTCCCTTTAGTTTCTTAACAAAAATAAACATAACTAGTCAATCAATCAAACACATCCCTCCTTGTGGCTCCCATAATACTTCTCACAATTTGAAAATTTAATATCAAATGATATTTCAAATTATATCCAAATATCCAAAATATCCAAAAATAGTATGTTGTCCAAAACCTTCAGCAGTCCACTGTTCTAAATAAAAAAATAATAAAGTATAATAAAAAACCGTATTTGCCACTTTGAGAGGAAATTTTCCCTTTGTTGTTTCTATCCCCTTTTGACTTTCCTGAATTAGCCTTAGGCTATGTAGAGCCTTGAGGCTTGATCTCACTGATGACATGAGAACAATCATATTTCAAGTGCATGTGGGATAAAACATATTTGGCTAAATCAATTGAGGGAGAGTAGGGGGAAACAACAACTTTTCCTTTGTCATGATGTGGTGGGCTTCAATTTTGAGTCTTTTTCTTGCGTGGGAGGACTATACAGGTGAGTGTGCAGGGGAAATCTAGACATTTGAGTTAACAGGCGGAGGAGGATCATGTAGAGACAATATTGGCCAGCCACGATGTTGGGAGAATGATGGGTGAACAATCTCCTTCCATCTGTCATTCTTGAGAACTTCAGGTTGCAATGAAACATGAGGGGGAACAGGGATCCCAGGGACATGTTGGGGTTGGAAGGGAGGCCTCTCTGGTCTAGGTTGGACTACCCCTTTTCCAATCCAATTGAAAAATCCATCTTGAAAGAGCTGATTTAACTCTTGAGGATCTGCATCGAAATGTATTGAAAATATGGGCCTTCTAGGCCCTCTGTTCCAATTTTCTCTACCCATGTTATTTCTTCCATGACTTCCTCTACTAAAGAAGATCATCCTCTATGCATATTTTATTAGAAATTAGCTTCTGAAACAAACCATACATGACAATCTCTTAATATGAAACAAAGTTTGTCTCAGCAATCACAGCAAACCCATGCAATCCAATCCATAAAATTCATTTAATAATTGTCAATGAGCAGGGGGTGAATTAGGGTTCTGGGATATCTGAGGGGATTGTATTGAGCAAAAATGTGAGAAAATGAAAGGGAGCAAGAAAATGATTACTTCTCAACAATTCATTAAACAATCGATTGTGCAACAATAACCAAATCATTCCAGCTGTGATCCATATGTGTGTTATTTCTTAATTTAATTTAATTTTTAATTTAATTTTAAGAACAAGGCATGAAAAATGAATTTGGGATCGTGAGGGGATTTGTATTGAGCGAAAAAGTGAGAAAATGAAAGGGAATCAGATGGATACTATTCTTAAAATAAATTAAATAAATCAACAATCATAACTCTATATCAAAAGTAATCCAAAAACATTCACTTCCAAGACCAACATTCATTGTTCCTCAATTGTATACAAAACTACTTGTTGTCTCAATAATTATTAAATTTCCCAGAATTCTTTTATCTATAATAGTCTATGCATTTATAACTTATGAAAACATTTCCCATTCAACAATNTCACTTCCAAGACCAACATTCATTGTTCCTCAATTGTATACAAAACTACTTGTTGTCTCAATAATTATTAAATTTCCCAGAATTCTTTTATCTATAATAGTCTATGCATTTATAACTTATGAAAACATTTCCCATTCAACAATATTGTATATCATAATGTTGATCTCTTCCTTTTAATATAAACAAAACATGCACAACAACATGCTCAACATTTATTGATAATCAATAATGCACCACGATAACAATCAATAGTCATTGTTCTTCAATCAACAATCAAGCCCAATTTAAATGTACATAGGTGTCTTCTATCATATCATCGACACCATCTTGAAAAAACAACAATCAACTCAAACATAAACCTTGAGCTTAATCTCTGTGTGAATCAACATATATAACTTCCTTTACAAACAATTTGATAGTATGCACGATGATAACTATACAAAACTAACACACATGCATCTTTTTAACTTGCCAGAACCCTAATTGGGCTTGATAAAAGTCACACATGTGTCTCTTTAAGAAATCAAAACCATGTTGGCTTAAACACAATGATCGAGACCATCAACATATAGAAAGACAGATCTCAGCTGTAAGCAATCGCTCATTTTCTTTCTTAATTATCCAAACGAATTCATCGTAAAAAGACCAGACAGAGACTCACCGAGAGAGAATGTGTATTTAAAATTCCATAACCATTTAACCTATAAACCAATACTTGACAACCCAAGAATGTTCCCAAGGAGAGAAGAGACAAGTCAAATTCCAAATTGGGCTCTATCAAAAATCAAATGTAGGGAGGCAACACAAGCTTGTTTGTTGTTTTAAACAAAAACACAAAGATCTGATGGTCTTCCAATACTTATATCCAATTCACCATCGAGTAACAACCATAGGCCAAAAAAACAATTTTGAAACGAAACAACAGTGAGCCACACAACTCTTCAACTTATTACTCCAATCCCTCAATAGAACCAATAGTTAACGCCCGAGGAGAGACAAAAGAAATTTGATTAAAATACCCTAGTGCGTCTAACACCTGGAAATAAGAGACAAGGGTTAACTTAATAGTGGTAGGTATTCAAACACAACGAGACAATGTCTCTTTCCAATCACCTGGGAGGTTAATAACGTTTGACAACAACAACAGTGAGGACACACATTCTTTTGAAAGAACAGTAAGATATAACTTGTATCAATCCAATACCCACATAGGCCTGTATTATGGTTTGCGGCCAACCAAAACTAGATATTGGGACATTTTCAGTGAAAAGATAATAAGAACGGGCTATCAACCATAGCTCGGGGTTTAAAGAAAATCAAACACCAACTGTTGGCAGTTTCTCCACAACTGGGTAAGGATTACCACAACAACCGAGAGGGAAATGAGTTGACAGACATTGATACACATAATAATGAATCAAATCCATCAATCATCAAACTCAGAGCCTTATTTCACCACTGTCACTTATTATTCCACAGAGACCCATCATAAAACTACACTGACCAAGAAAACAACCAACGCGTAAACTTAATAATACCCATTTCCTTGCTTACAGTTTCCAACATTTTACAATCATCACATAGAGCCATAACACCACATTTACACAGTCAAAAATCTCAAGAACACATAGAATCCAAACATCACTGAGCCGCCATTTGGTTCATACAACAAAGAATCCATCATGTATGGAGAGAAAATAACCATACATGTGAGAAGAAAACTTAAATGATGAGTTGACCAAGCTTTCCCTTCAAAAACCCTGAAAACACAGAGCTTCACAACCAACAGAGCGAAAATGCAACAATGCAACAATGACAGGGTGACGAGTGGTAGGGAAGGTTTGGAGTGACATGCATTAAATGCACGTCGCTTCCATCATATTTCCCCATTCAATTCCAAGTACGAGACAACCCAATAAGCATAACATCCACCAATAAATCAAACCATATAACCGATGCATAATCAATGTCAATCCATCGTAAGATATGAGACCATACCTTCTGCATAGTGCGCCACCCGAGCTATTTCATGCGTTAACCCTTGCCATAACTCCATACAATAATCCATATCAACATTGCTATATGTGCCTCCATTTGACTTTAATGAAATTTGTATAGTCCATGAACCAAACCATAGCATAATAATTAGGACTAACACTTAATTCTTTCATTCAAAATTTGCATATAGTCTTTCATTATAGATCAAGGATCAATACATAGTTTCTTTCCTTTTTTTTGAACTATAGAACCTTTCCATAATTTCCCTTTGTTTTAATCATGCTACCATTAAGTATCCCTTGCATATATGTGTCTAAGTAATCAACATAAGAATTAGTAACAAGGTTATAACATAGCGACTGTAACAACGTGATCCTAATACCCAAAGAAATTGTTCTGTGTTGCAAGTGATTACCAAAAGCATTCCACAATAATGCATTATCCACTTATTATCATGCCAAATGAAACCAAGACTGCATCATCAAAAAAATGTAGGCCTGTGTAGGCAACATCATAGTAGTAACAAAACATATGTAATATGTCTATCCTTTCCCCTCTAGCCTACAAGGGGGTCCCACCTACTAGTATTATATTATTATCATATTTAAATAATAACGCTTTTAGCAATACTTTGCGGGCGGAATTCATCGTTACGATTTTAATCGTCAACACTGTGGTGATTGGAGTTCAAGAAGGAGGACTCTACAAATTGAAAGGGAGATCAGATTCAAAATTAATTCACAACACTTTGAATCCCAGTGAATTATGGCATAGGATATTTTCTCACCTACATTACAAGGCCCTACCAAGTGTGAGAAATATGGTGACGGGACTACCAAAGATCCAAGAAAAACCAGATGGTGTGTGCAAAGGTTTCACACAAGGAAAGAATGTGAAGCACTCCTTTCCTAGCAGCAATATAAGATCCAAAAGAGTATTGGACGTGCAATCAAATGTGTGTGGACAGATGTCAGCAACTTCACTAAGTGGGTATGTATATTATGTGTCTTTTACTGGTGATTACTCATGTAAAACTTGGATCTATTTGTTGAAGGAAATGAATTAAGTGTTTGGAAAATTCAAAGAATTTAAGGCACTGGTAGAAAACCTGACAGAGAGGAAAATAAATACCTTGTGATCAGATAATGGAGGAGAAATCACTTCAAAGGAATTCAAATAATATTGCAAGGAACCTAGGATTAAGAGGGTGCTTTCTAATCCCTACAATACTCAGCAAAATGAAGTAGCAGAAAGCAAGAGTCAGACGATCATGGAAGTAGTGAAGGCTATGATCCATGATCAAGATCTACTTATGCATCTATGGGAAGAAGAAGAAAAGACTATAGTATACGTGGAAAACAAAATTCCCCACAAAGTACTTGAAAATAAGACACCAGAGGAGAGTTTTCAGGAGAGAAGCCAGAAGTCAACCATCTAAGGATATTTGGCTACCCCGTATTTGTGAATGTCCCTAGGAAAAAGAGAACAAAATTGGACCCATCCAGAAAGAATGAAATATTTCTTGGTTACAGTGACACATCGAAGGAATACATTATATATATTCTCAGTCATCAAAAATTTGAGATTAGCCGAGATGTCACCTTCTATGAGAGTGTAGCTTTCAACAAATCAAAATAGGATTGTGCAAAAGAGGTTCATGAGAAGGAAAATGAAGTTACCAAAGTTCCAGAGGCAGAAGCAGTTGAACCATAGAAAGTAATTCATGAGGATAATGACATGGAAGAACCTTACAAGCCAACAGAGATTCCTTCTCATAAGAGAAGACCATCTTGAGCACATGAGCTCATCAAAGATGCAGAAAGATATGGTGCCCCAAAAAATTATCTCAGGGAAAGTAAGAAGACGAAACCATATTCCAATTATGTCAATGTTTGTGTGATATCATAGATGCAGAACCGTCCAGTTATGAAGAGGCTACGGAAAAGAGGGTATGTAAGGATGCTATGGGGTAGGAATATAAATCCATAGTAAAGAATGATTTCTAGGATGTTGTCCCCATATTGAAGGAGAAATCAGTAGTAAGTTCAAAATGGATCTACAAGACAAAACATGAAATTGATGGCAATATTGAAAAGTATAAGGATAGATTTGTGGCTCGAGGATTCTCTCAGAAAGAGGGCATTGACTCTGAGGAGACATTTTCTCCCGTGGCAAGATATACCTCGATTAGGAATATACTTTCATTGGCCATAGTAATGAAATGGAAGGTGCATCAAATGGATGTGATGACATCCTTCTTGAATGGTGAAATAAAAGGGGAAGTATATGTGGAGCAACCACAAGAGTTTGAGGTACATGACATGGAGACGGATGTGCGCAGATTGAAGAAGGATTTATATGGATTAAAGCAGGAAGCCAGAGCATGGTATGGAAAGATCAACAATTTTCTAACGAGCTTAGGATTTACAAAGAGCATTGCAGATCCTAACCTTTAATTTAAGGTTGTGGATGATGGTCCAATAATACTACTATTGTATGTGGATGACCTATTTCTAATAGTGGTGGAAAAACTCATCTCAAAGTGTAAGAGAAAACTGGCTACTGAGTTTGAGACGAAATATATCAGGATGATGAATTACTTTTTGGGTCTCGAGGTATGGCAGAGATAGGATGAGATATTTCTAAATCAAGGGAAGTATGCAGTGGAAATCATGAACAAGTTTGGGATGTTGGATTGCAAGGCAATGACTACACCTATGGTATCAAATCTGAAGTTGTTGCAAGATACAACTTCAGAGACTGTGGATGTTATTTTATACAAGCATATGGTGGGTTCATTGATGTACTTGATGAACATGAGACCAAATATATGATTTTCTGTGAACACCTTGAGTTGGTATATGGAGCAGCCCAGGCAAGTTCATATGGTCACAACAAAACATGTGATGAGGTACCTTAAGGGTACATTGGATTATGGTCTCAAGTATGTGACAAACCATGAGTTTAAGTTATATGCATATTCAGATTCAGATTGAGTTGGAAGTATTCCTGATTAGAAGAGTACTTTGGCATATTGCTTCAGTCTAGGCTCCAGTATGGTTTCGTGGAGAAGTAGGAAGAAATCATGTGTAGCACTCAGTATGGTTGAGGTTGAATATGTGGTAGCATGTGTAGCATGTAGAGAAGCAGTGTGGATTCAGAAGCTGTTGTCTTGGATATTTGGAATCAAACTAGAGGTGACCTGCATTTGGTGTGACAACTAGAGTTGCATGAAGTTGTCAGAGAATTCAGTATTCCATGATAGGTCTAAGAATATCGAGATAAAATATCATTATATCACAGATATGGTGCAGAGGGGAGCAGTGAGGCTCTAGTACTTGAATATTGAGGAGTAGGATGCAGAAGTGTTGACCAAGCCACTGTCGAGGACAAAGTTTGAGCACTTTAGGGACATGCTTGGTGTGGTCCCTCTTTAGAGAGAGTGATGAGGTACATATGCATTGCAAGGTAGTGGATGTCCTAGGGACATATTGTATCTATTTGAGAGCTACCCACAGGCCTTGTATGCATTGGTTGTGAAGTCACATGGGTGCACATGATGAGGTACATATGCATTGTGTGGTAGTGGATGTTATGGTTGTTGACGATAAGAATTGCAACGAGGATTTTTTTGGCAAAGTATTGCTAAAAGCCTATTATTTATAAGCTAATGATATATATAATACTAGTAGGTGGGACCCCCTTGTAGATTGGAGGATCAGAGATAGTCTTGTTACACATTTTATTCCATTCTTCGATGATGCTTACATAGTTCTACATGATTGATGGTGAAATATTGGTTTTATTTGCAACATAATGGCAGATGTATAATGAATGTTATGTGTGGATTTTGTTACTCTAAGCTCTAAATTCCATGTATGAATGACTTGTATTCACTGTTATTACAATGATATTGGTGCCATGATTTATTACATGTTACACCTGCACAAGACACATGTTATTCATAACAAGAGATAAAATAAATATGGAATAAATCTAAGAAAGGAAACTACGCTATGCTATGCTATGCTATGAGAAATTGAAATTTAAAAAGAGTTGATGTTAGTCCTAACTAGCAATGTTAGTGGCTACATGATTTTATTGGAGTTATATAGGGCACATATGATATATGTTATAGTATGGTTTTGGATTAATGGCTAGTATGGATCGAGTGGCGCATTTGGCAAGTAATGTATGCAAGTTTCGATGCATGGATTAATGTCATGGGTTAATGTTGGCTGGTTGGCGTGTACTACGTAATTGAATGAGGAGAGGATGGAAGCGGCATGCATTTATTTCACATCACTCCATACTTCCCCTACTGGTCATCACCCTATGTCACATACCCACTACCTAAATTGGATTTTTTTGGTCTTCTGCCAAATCATAAGCCCCAAATATCCATGGAGGCCCAACATACGTTGGCTCTTTCTCTCTCTCTTCGTTCCCATGTGATCGCGGATCACGAGTGTGGTTCATTTAAACGCAGTGCCTATTTGTATTTCGTGCCTCGACACTATAGTAATGTCTAATCGTTCGACTCTGCAACCACCGAACCTCAACAGGGCTAGCGACCGGCCAATATGGACGAATCCCTACAAGGGTTGAGAACAACCAATGAGAATAGGCCCTGTCACGCAGTTAAGTGGAATACAGGTGGCAGAGAGGGAAACGCGACATGGTAGTCGACATGACAGGAGGGGCCCCACTTCACACGCCACACTATTCCAGACCCCCCCCCCCAT
>SNQJ01S0022280.1:55396-66196 GCA_010110895.2 Picea sitchensis
TCTTAGGGTTAGGTTTTTGGATGTTCAGAACTTTTGGCATTCCTGTTTATTGTAAACGGGCCTTCAGAGCCTCATTGTAATCATCTTCTTGCAAATGTGAGTAGCCGTCACATCTGTTCTCAGAGATAAGCTGCCACCATTCTAGTGAGTCTTTCACTCTATATATTTACAGTCTCTGTACATTTCTTTGATTAATAGAAATCATGTATTACTGTATATCTGTGTTTATGGTTGCATCTCTGATACGTTTCTGTTATATTATTGAATATCTGCAATATCTCTGTGCATTTCTTTATTATATCTCCGCTCTCATTTCGTGCCGAAAATAATCCGGATCATAAATGTAGTTGGTGTATTAAATAAACCAAATGGCATGAACAAACTATTTTGGCAAACAATAACTCTTAGTTGTTGTGGAAAACATCTACCCCCCTTATTTTCTTCTCATATTGATTGAAAAATTATGAGGCCCTCCATTTCATTTTTGAGTTTACTTCCTCTTTAGTCTATTTGAACTTTGTTTAACTTGATTTGAAAGGATGGTTTCATAAATTTATCGTTCGCACTTTCTTCTCAATATTATGTTTTGTTTTTCTTTAGTGCCTTGGATGCTTTATTGACTTGAAAATCCACTTATCTAAATGTGTGTTAGAATTATTTTTATTCTTTTCTTTAAAGTTTGTAATTTATGGCGAACAAAGTAAATTAAAATATAGTAAGGATTAATGGAAATAATTGAAGGTAAGTATACATCTCTTTTCAAATATTACTTTTGAAGATTTACATCAATTTATCGGAATGCATTCGAGCATGCATTCCCCCTGTTATCGGAATGCATTCGAGCATGAGATGAAAAGATCCAAATTGCATCGACCGCCCTTCAAACCCCCACTGTATCTACGCGACCAAATCTTGCATGAAGACATTGGACAAGATAGAGGTACGAGCATGGATGTGGAATCATCTTATCCAAAATATTATCGAACCTGGATATCGAGAAAATGCATCTCGCAGACACCAACAATGCCAAAATTTGTCATCAAATCAACCAGGGTAGGCGAGCATACCCAGTTCATGAGGGATCCTACACTCATTGGAAAATTTCTTAGACTCTAGCAATCTGAAAGGGACCTAGCACTCTAGATCAAAACCTAGTGGAATCTGAAAGGAGATTATGAGCTCCAGCTAAGATCCAAAAGATTTTACACCACGATATTCTACAACCTGGAAGATAAATACTATATCTTTGAAAGAAGACCATATTTCTACAATTCATCAGGCCTGTACTTACACTTCTGGATGGATCTCTTCAGCCTTGAAAAAGAAAACTTTGCCTACACCCTAGTATGGATCAGACTCTACTCTCTGCCTCGAGAGTTCTGTCTAAACGAGATACTAGTGGGCATAGGTAACACTCTTAGTAGGAATCTCAAGCCCTATGAAGCTACCAAGCAAAGAAAATACACATCTTATGAAAGAATATGTGTCTACATGGACATATCAAAATCCTTATCAGGTTCAGTCACACTACAATACCACGATAACGAATGGGCACAAACCATAGACAATGAACACATACCATTCCACTGCAGGAAATGTCGTGAACATGGAAACCTTTTCAAGGACTTCCCCCTCAACACCCCAGCTAAACCAAAGAGGGGTTCACACAAGTCTAGAATCTCAAAAAGAAAACACAGAAGAAACCCCACCAAGGAGGAGGGAGGAAAAACTCCAACGCCAACTCCTTTGACACCCTCAATCATCTTTCAGAGGTAGAAAAGATCAAAAACCCACATCTCTCAGCAGATAGGGGAAACAAAAAAAGCAAGGATAAGCAACAAAAACAACCATGCACAAAGAAGGAAATCAATCCAGAACCTCGAGCCCATTTGAAACCAGGAAATATCCAAGCTATGGAAGAGGATACGGTAATGGAGTTGAATGAGCAAGATTTGGTAGACATAGACCTATATAAGCTAGAAGAAGCGCTAAACAAAAAATATCTCCAAACCATCCTGAATGATCAACTCAGAAAAGTCCACGGTGATAATGGATCAATCACTCTCTACGAAAAACACTATAACTGATCACTATTGAGCAATATGATCTAACAAAAATGGAATAATCACCAATGCTTACAACCCTCACATTATCCAAGAAAAACATCATTTCCTCATAAGCATGTCCTATCTGGGATCACTTATTAGGAAAAAATGCTAGATAATCAGAGGAGACATGAACATCATCCTTGCCCTTGAGGAAAAAATAGGAGGGAAGAAACAACTCGAGAAGGACAACTCAAAACTCCAGGAACTCATAAACAATATCAAATTGGTCGACATTGAAATAGGAAATGGAACCTTCACCTGGTCCAACAGGATATCGGGCCCCCAAAAAATTGCAAGTAGATTAGATTGCTTCCTCATCTCGAAAACCCTTTTTCTAGAAGGATCAATGGTCGAAGCCAAAATTTTCTCAAAAGAAGGTTTAGACCATTGTCCAGTGAAGCTATGGATAGATACGATAGCCACTCCAAAGTTCAAATCCTTCATGTTCGAAAAATTTTGGTTATCCCGCCCGGATTTTCATGAATTATCCCAACTATGGTGGGAAAATGTAGACATCAATCATGGAACTAGAATGTACATATTCCAACAAAGGATAAAAAACATCAAGCACTAGTTGTGCCAATGGAACAAAGAAGCATTTGGAAATATATTTCATGATCAGAAAGAACTAGAATAAAAACTTGAATATATACAGAAGACGAACATCCAAACAGGTCATACAGATGCCCAAAAACAACAAGAGGAGGATACCCTCAAAAGGAAGCTAGAAGAAATATACAAGCAGGAGGAAATCCTATGGAAGCACAAATCTTGTGTTCAGTGGCTCAAAGAGGGGGATAAAAAATCCAAATACTTCCACAGGTCTATGATCCACAAACGCTTCATCAATCACATCACAAAGTTGGAAGAAAACTAAGGTAACACCATCGTAACCCATGAGGAAATAGCAAATGAGTTGTGGGACTACTACAAGGATCTACTTTCAGAACCCCTCACAGATAGGACTCCAACAATTTATAGGATCACTGAGAACATCCCAACCTTAATATCCTTAGAAAAAAATGTGTCCCTAATGCGACCCATATCGGAAGATAAAGTAGATCAAGAAGTGAAGAATCTCCCTAAGGGAAAGGCTCCAGGCCCAGATGGCTTCACCAACGATTTCTTCCACCATTGTTGGCCTATGCTGCATGAATAAGTATGGCTAGTAGTCGAGGAATCCAGGATCTCCAGCAAAGTCCTTCTAGCACTAAATTCCACTTTCCTCACTCTCATACAACAGGAAGAAAGAGTCACCAATTTGAAGAACTGCAGACCAATAGAGTTGTGCAATGTGATCTACAAAATCATCTCCAAAGTCATATCTTTGAGGCTAAAACCCATTCTCCTTTTCATCATCTCCAAATAACAGTCTGTATATGCAGAAGGAAGAAAAATAATGGACAATGTTACTCTAGTCCATAAAATCATCCAATCTCTCAAAAGAACTTGTGCCCTAGGTATGTTACTCAAACTGGGCATCTAAAAATATTTTGATAAACTAAGCTCGAATTACATGAAAGCCCTTTTGGAATATTTTGGCTCCAATAATGACTAGATCCCCTAGATATTGAACCTTACCTCCTCAACCCTTTTCTCAATCCTGGTCAACGATGTTACCTCTCAACCGTTCACCCTGTCTTGATATATAAGGCAAGGAGACCCATTATCCCCCTTCCTTTTTGTTATAATGGTTGAAGGTGTTGACCACTACATCAAAGAATCCATCCATAATGGATCACTTCAGGGCCTTAATATTCATGGCCTCCAACCAACAACCTCACACATCCAATTTGTCGATGACACCATGCTTCTAAACACCCCCACTGCCTAGCAAGATAATAAATTAAGAACCATTCAAACTAAATTCAATGAAGCCTTGGGAACCTCCTTCAACCTAGAAAAATCTCAACTCTTCTTCTTCAACATGCCTGCAACAATCCAAAAACATATCTCATGTTTGCTAAATATACCAATTTTCTCCCTATCCTCTAAATACTTGGGACTCCCACTCTGAGACTCAACCGCTTGCAACATCTCCTGGGATTCCCTTCTTCTCTCATTCCCCAAATGTCTTATCAACTGGACTTTCCACTCCCTCAACCTTCCATATAGACTCACACTTTTAAAATTTGTTCTTCAATCCATCCTAGCCTATATTTTCTCAGCCCTTGTTGCACCCCAGTTGGTCATAAAATGAATAAGAAACCTCTAGAGGAATTTCCTCTGGCATGGTCATGATCCAAATAAAAATTGGGCTCTAGTCAGTTGGGAAAAAAATTTCAAACCCAAATCCATAGGAGTTCTGGGCCTATGGGATCCATTAAAAATAAATAGCACAACGAGTGTGAAAACTTGGTGGCGATGGATCAAATCCCTGTCAAAGCTCTAGTCCCAACTCAGGAAACAAAAATATGCCCCAAACATTCCTCAATATCACCTAATTCGAATGCAGGATAAGGTCTATGGATCCAACATCTAGAATGTTGCATGGAAAAATCACATGTTAGTACAAGAACACGCCTTTTTAGAAATCCAAAATGATCAAAGTGCACTCCTCTGGATGGACTCTTGGAATCAGATTCCCCCTTGTAGAATGATGATAATATAAAATCATATATGGATCATATTCATGATATCATCTCCCTCAAAGTGGAAAATATTTGGGAGAACACCTCCATTAGCCCCCCCTAACACAAATGGAAAGAGACTGCTCAAGATCTTCATGTAGTAGTAGATTGTAACTTGCAGCATTGGAAATAAATGCTCCATCAAAGGAAAATATGGATTAGCAAAGATCTAGACATCCTTTGATGGGGATATACTCCCAATGGAAACTTCACACTCAAAGAAGGCTACATTTTGCAGGAAAACTTCTAGAACAATAAAAAAGAGCATATATGGACAACAATCTGGAAATCTAAACTCTAGAAGAAAATCTCCACCCTTCTTTGGCTAATGGTTCAAAATAATACCTTGACTTGGTACTACCTCAGGATAAGATGTTTCATAGGACCCTCAATATTCCACTTGTATCAGTAGCAAGAAGAAACCATGGAACACCTTCTAAATCATTACCCATACAGCGAGCTAATATGGACCCAGGCTACCCAAAGCATGAGAAGGACCAATCAGGAGAGAAATATCATCATCAACACTCTTAAAGACTAAGAGGATGGATCCTACAAAATTCCCATCCTAAATAGAATTTGGCAACTCCTCCCTAGCTTCATAGTTTGGGAACTCTAGAAAGAGAGAAATAAAAGAATTTTCCATTCATAGGCCTCCCCGCTGACCCTCTGGACCAACATACACAAGAACATTCTGGAAAGTTATAAACTCCACCCTTATTCCATTGAATACTTCCCTTTAGACCCCTCTAAAACCTCTTTTATAATCTCTTGATATTTCTTCCTGACCCCCACTCTCTCTTCCCAAGACTCAACCCAAGCCTCCTTTCGCAGTCCCCAGTCTTGGCTTCCTCCTCCCCCAAGATTCCACAAAGTCAACTTTGATGGTGCCTCTAAATGAAATCCTATTCCCTCGGGGTATGGAGCTATTATTTAGGATAGAGATGGCCAAATACAACACCTGATGGAAACAAATATAGGATATGACAAAAATAAATCGGCAGAAATATGGGGACTAATCAAAGGGATCCAAATGGATTTAGATCACAACCTCAATAGTATAATAATTAAATGGGATTCCAAATTCATGATCAATCTCACCACCAAAATCATCACAAGAAAGGATCCAAAGAAAATTACCCCTAACTGGTGTCTCCTTGGGCCCCTCAATAACTTGAAATATCTTCTCAGGACCGCCCTTACTCTAATAACCTCACACACAATACGTGAGGCCAACAAGATGGTGGACAAGCTAGCGAATACGTGAGTGAACACACAAGAATATATCTGCATTGACTCAAGGTAGTCCCAGAGCTCACAACTATTGCTTCAATGCAGGACGCTGACGCTTCAGGATTACCCTCTTCTGGATGGGATGATAGGTGGACCACAATGGGAGCCAAGTGTTGCTAGGAAGCACCAAGAGATTTTAATCCCTACCACCAACCTCCCATCCCCCCATTTTGAATGACCCACACTCACTTTGACTAAATGGATGTGCGTAGGGAACTCCAAGGAAATTTAATGATGCCTTGTGTGAACCAGGTTGGGCATACTTGCATTAGGCTTGTAGTCACCTTGACCTTCATGGATATTTTCCAAGTCAAATCGCAAGGCTCTATGAAGGCTTGGGCGTTATACTGATCTCTCATTCCTCCTCTACCTTATGCATGAATTCTCCTCAGCCTTCTCTTCGCCCTGAGATTGAATAATCCCTGGATCTCCCACAACATGTTTTCCTTGTGCCTACATGTTTGGCCTCCCACAACCATCCCTCCTTTGTTCATCCATGCTCGCAACATGCCCAGAGAGAGGGAAAAGTCCAAGAGAGGCCCACTTTACTACAACACCTTCATCAAGCACAATCGCCTCCCCCCCTCCCATCTTGCTCTCATAATCACCATTCCTCTCAACCAACTCCATAACCAGCCTCATCAAAACTAGTTCCCCACCCCAAATCCCACCAATGAACCTGGTAGTGACCCATTCAAGGAGGAATTTATCCCTCCTGAGAAATTTTCCCCTCCACCTATCCTTCTCCTAGGAATTGGCCCACCCAAAGCCCACTCTCTATACCATTTCTATGACATTGGATCATGCATGGTGGAGGAAGAAATTCTTCCCAGCTGGAAATTGGAAACTCCCTTGAAAATAATGGTAGTAGTGGATGCAGATCTAGATGTAGTGGATGTAGATATGATGGAGGATCCGCCTCCTCCCACCCCAATTCGACTTGCAGGTGAGAACGTTTAGCTCATCTTTGAGATGCAGAAAAAAGTGGATGACTAGGTACATATTCAAAACTTCCTAAGAGAGTGTTTGGACCTCCTACTAGATGCGATGACGACTGCTCCCACTACCAAATGGTGTCCAAATTGTGGATAATTTTTTGTCGTAGCCTATAGTTCCGAGGGACGGTCGAGCCAGAGCTAGCTCCAAGAGGTTTATGATTTTATTTTGTTTCATTCAATTTTGTACATAATTAAAATTCTTTGTCAAGCTATGTAAGACAATCGACCATGGCCATTGTTCAATTTAACATTCTAATCATTTTTGTCATATATAGTTATAGTCACAGTCACATATACACTTGACTCTTAATGGCCATCTGTCGTAGCTTCCCTATTCTGGCAGGGAAGGATCAAAAATCTTGTTTTTGTATTGACACATACATATCTGAATATCAATACAGTGCTCTTTTATTTACAAAAAAAAAAATAGAAGACTGATAACTATTTATCAGATAACTATTTGTGCATATATGCTTGATTAGCAACAGGTATTAATTAGAACTATTTCTATGGTTTGTAAGATCTGTTTTATTATAAGTTCAAGCTAGTCCATATTCTATTGTCTTTCTCTTGGTTAAGAGTTGGACTATTCCTTCTTGAATGTTAATCATGAATCTCTTGCTTATTCTTTTAATGATTTTGTTGATTCAAATATTATAGATGATTTGCAAGAGAAAGAAGTTTTATTCGATGAGTATTTTGATCTTGATGACATCGAATAACATTCATTACAAAGTAGAATACATATAGATGCAGACTTAGATTGAGAAAATTATGATAGTTTCAATTTATTTCCTAAGAAAATATATTTTTATGAATTTTCTGATGTTTTTCATTTTTATTCTCATATCTCAATTTTAGTTTCCAACAAAACTCCTTATAATATTTTATTGGAGGTGTGTTTTGATGAAATTTTGTTGAAACTCTTCTCCAGTGGCAATTACATTGAACATAATCATTGGTCCACTAGTTCCCTTTCAAATTCTAGATTAGATGATTGTGTAGATATGAAAATCACCCTAGAGAGTCATACTTCTTCTTTCCTCTCATTTATATTTCAATATTGACGCAGACTATGCCTCTGCCTTGGCCAGAGTCTCTGCGCTGACCTCCCAGTATTAACAGATCACTCTAATTTCACCTTCGAGCCGAAGCATCTCTTTCGATTCCTCACTCGAATCTTTGTTAAAAACCCGATCCACAGGTCCTTCCTTTACTCCTATCATGGCTTCTGCACATGCCTGGTCTCTCCCAGACAGAAATTTTAGGTTTCGAGGTTTTCTAATTCCCATTGTCGAGAACCTCAGTCTTCTCGATCTCCCAATCTCCGATATGCAAATTTGCCGAAATGGCTTTAATGTCAATTAGCCCCCTGGGATATACCTTGGTCCACATGACCTCCCCTTATATGACTGCAGTCCATTTAGGGGTTTTGCGACTCAAGTGCCTGACCTCTTGGTCTCTCAACTCCTGAAGTGTCGATTCCTAAAATGTTGAAATGACCTTGCCTTTTGGGATTTTCCCTGAAACCCTAGATTGTTGCCATGTGTCCCCTCAAGATGGACAGTCCTTGTCGCTTCATGATTTCGGGTTTTGAAACACCGAAATACCTATGAGTTCTTTCTCTTGAAACTCCTGAAGTTCTGATTCTCGACCTCCTATATGATGAAATGACGTCAGCTGGCCCCACAATGGAGCTTTCCACCTTGTCGGGGTTTCAGATTTTGTGTTTCCAAAATGTGTGTGCTTCTTGTCTTCAGGATTCGTGAAATTACAAACCTTGATAAGCCGATGGACTTTCCTATCTGGAGTTTCCTCGAACTCTAGGATTTCCGCCATGTGTCCTCCTATGATGGACGATCCTCAATCATTTTGCAATTTTGCAAAATCAAATGCCGAAATGATCTGCATCCTGTTCTCTTGATCCCCGAAGTCTCGACATGTGAAATGTCGATGGACTCTTGATTGCCACCACGTGTCTCAACAGACGGACGGTCGTGATTCAGTTCAAGATTTCGTGACTTGTGATTCCCCGATGTCACAACTTCTCTGTCAACTTGAAACCCCGATAGCCAAAGTACCGACAGGTTCTTGATCTCCACCATGTGTCCTAATGAATGGACAACTCAGATCAAATTTTGGGTTTTCACTATGAAGTGACCCGATCTCTTGTCCTTGAGACTTCTGATATCCCAAATTCTGAAATCCCGATATCCCGATGCCTTTCAGAACTTTCTCTCTGTTTGTGAGGGTTTAACCCCCATGCAACTCCTGTCAGATCCCACGACTGACAGGTATCTAAGTGAGGTCTGATGGCTCATGATCTCCTGATCTTGAACCTTTGGAAACATTCGTAACCCCCTTGCTTCTCTGTCAGATCGGACAGCTGGCGGGACTTCACAAATTCTCTATGGAGAATTTCAACTGTCCGTCTCTTCCCTTGAGAACTTCCGCGAAATTTAAACAAAATATTTCTCTGCATGGAACTTGTCCTTCTATAGAACGATGTCATTGCACCTCCTTTAAATTCTTCAAGGCACTTAGCCTCTTGCTTCCCTTTGATGACTTCAAAGGTTCGAACCCTTCTGAGGTTTTCCATGACTTCAAGTCTTTCAGAAAAACTCCTGTTGGCACTCCTTGCGGTAGACCTTCAAACACTTTCAAGTGTTGAACTCCTTTCAACTCTACACACTCCCTACAGCAAGAGTCTCTCAACAAGCCATCCAGGTTACAAACCCTTGAAGCTTCACTTAGCCTCCGCACACTTTGCATGGATCCTGTGCCTAACTGCACTTTTGAGGAAATGAGGACAAAAGCTATCCTATCTAAGCTAAACCTCTGAACCCTTTGTCAATGCACTCCTTGCGGACAATTCAATTGAACTCCTTGCAAGAACTCTCACTTAGATAGAGAAACAATTGAGACTCATTGCCTAACTCTTTCTCTCTTAGACTTTAAACATAATCCTGAAATCATTCATACACAGCATAGAATGAAAATGTATAATTGAAAGAGTAAAACCATGAACATACCATTCAACATACACATACAAGAAACAAATACAATGCCATGAATCTGAATTAAGATTTATTATATTAACTCAAATATCTATACATGGGTGTTTTTCAAACATAGTTTCTCTATTCCAACTCTGTATGCTCTTCTCTTGCTAATGTTCTTCACTATCATACAATAATACAATGAGTGTGTCTATATCCGTTTTCCCTCTGCTCCTAAAACTGTCTAATATGAGAATTCAAAGCTACCTACTAACATAAATTCCTTCTTAGTCCTTCAGACGAGAGTGGGTCGCTCAAGGTCTGATTACAATCTATAAGTATGCCTCTCCTTAACTATTACATTTATGTTTGGCGCATCCATTTTCAAAAGTTTTTAAGCAATTCATCATGTGCCCAAAATGCATTGTGCTTGCCCCATGCTCGCTTGACGTTGGTGATGCTCATGCATCATACTCCCTCGCTTGAAAATTTTCATGGGCTCCTATCCATGAGCTCTCGCACGGTCTATCCATGATTCTAAATCTCTGCTTCCTTCTCCCAGCTGGCATCTTCAACTAGATGTCCTTTCCACTTGACCAAGTATTCAAAGTATTGCTTTCTTCTGGTCTTCTTGCTAACTCTTTTATCTAGTATGCTTTCCATCTGTGGCTTCTCTGTAATAGGCATTTGTTTTGTTCATTGGACCTTTGGTTGTTCATGAATTGTTCCTTCTTCCTCAGTTTTGTATGGGTACAAATCTGAGACATTGAAT
>SNQJ01S0022280.1:66239-84788 GCA_010110895.2 Picea sitchensis
AGCATTTGCCCCAAATTTCTTCAAGACCTTACATGGCCCAATATTCTTCATCTTTAGTTTGTTATATGTCCCCTTCGGGAACCTTTCCTTTCTCATATGTGCCAAAATCAAATCACCAACCTAAAATTGAAGTTGTCTCATGTGTTGATCTACTTTGCACTTATACTCTTGGCTCGAGTTCTACAACTGCTCCTTCACCTAGCTGTGAAGTTCCTTCATTGCTTCTGCGAAATCCTCTACACTAGCACTTCTAGTTTCATTCTGTTCTGAATCCCTTGGCTAATAAATTCCTCTCAGCTGCATGCCATAAACAATTTGAAATGGACTTTGTCCTGTTCTTCTGTTGATTGAATCATTATAAGAAAATTCCACCTATGCTAATATGTTGTCCCACTGGCTGTGGTGTTCTGTGACCAAGATCCTCAACAAGTCTCCTAAACTCCTGTTCACAACTTCTGTCTATCCATCCGTCTGAGGATGATAAGCTGAACTGAACAATAAATTTGTTCCCAACTTTTCCATAAGGTTCTCCATAAGTGTCCCATGAACTTGGTGTCTCGATCTGAAACTATGCTCCTTGGTAAGCCGTGAAGTCAAATGACTTCTTTGAAAAACAGGTTCGCAATGTGAGTTGCGTCACTGGTTTTCTAACATGGAATGAAGTGTGCCATATTGGAAAATCTATCCACCACCACAAAGATCGAGTCAAACCCTCTTTCTGTTCTTGGTAACCCCAATATGAATTCCATGCTAACTACATCCCACGGCTTCTTAGGCATGGGCAATGGTTGATAAAATCCTGCATTCTACCTCTTTCCTTTCGAATGCTGACAAATTTTGCATCTGTCTACAAATATTTTGACATATTCTCGCATTCCTGGCCAAAAATATGACTCATTCAAATTTGCGAACATCTTGTCATGACCGAAATGTTTGGCCAATGCTCCACTATGTTTCTCCTTCAACAAATTCTCCCTCATGGAGCATTTTGGAATACAAAGATGATTACCTTTAAATAGTAATCCTTCCTGGATCATGTATTCTCCCCATTGGCTTCTATCTATGAGAATTGGATTCTCAGCTGCTTCGTATGCCTCTTTAAAATCTGGATCAACTTGGTACATCTCCTTGAGATTGTCAAAACCCAATGTTTTGACTCTGAACTCCTGCAATAACACACATTTCCTGCTCAAAGCATCAACAACTTTGTTAGCAGTTCCAGAAATATGTTTGATTACAAAAGTAAATTTTTGCATGTATTCAACCCATTTAACATGTCTTTGATTCAACTTCTCCTGTTGAGTCACAAATTGCAATGCATGATTGTCACTGTATAAGACAAACTCTTTATGAATTAAGTAATTTCTCCATTTATTCAATGCTTGTATAATAGCATAGAACTCCTTGTCATAAGTGGAGTATTTCACTTTGGCTTCATTCAGCTTCTTGCTGAAGTATGATATTGACCTGTCTTCTTGACTCAAAACTGCCCCTATTGCAAATCCACTCCCATCACATTTTACTTGAAATGTCTTTTTGAAATCCGACAACACCAAAATTGGTTGTTCCGTAATTTTCTTCTTCAACAAATTGAAGCTTTTCTCAGCCTCTTCTGTCCAGTGAAAATACTTATGTCTCTTCTTCACTGTGTCCATCACTGGTGCACTAATTCCACTGAAATCCCTGATGAACTTCTGGTAGAAACTAGCCAATCCATGAAAACTTCTCACCTCAAATATGCTCTTCAGTGATGGCCAATTCTTGATCACCTACACTTTATCTGGACCCATCCTCAATTTATCTACAGAAATAACAAAACTCAAATAAATGAGTTCTGTCTTCATGAATGAGGATTTCTTCATGTTTATCAGCAACTTATCCTGCTGTAATATCTTCATCACTGTAGTTAAGTGTTTCAGATGCTCTACCTCTGTTTTACTAAAGATCAGTATGTCATCTAGATACGCAATGACAAATTTTCTGATGAAATCCTTCAGGACTTCGTTCATCAACCTCATGAAGGTACTTGGCGTGTTTTTTAAACCAAATGGCATAACAAGCCATTCATATAACCCTTCTTTAGTCTTGAAGGTTGTCTTCCATTCATCACCTTCTCTCATACGAATTTGGTGATATCCACTTTTCAAATCAATATTCGAAAACAAATTTGGTCCACTTAACCAATCCATCAGGTCGTCCATCCTTGGCAATGGAAATATGTACCTGATGGTTATCTTGTTAATTTCCCTCGAGTCAGTACACATCCTCCAGCCTCCATATTTCTTTGGACTGAGCACTGTCGGAACATCATATGGACTCAAGCTTTCTCTAACCAACCCTTTTTCCAACAAATCCTGGACTTGTCTTTTTACCTCTTCATTCTCTTGCAACATTAATCTGTATGTTGCTTTCTTTGGAAAACTAGCTCTAGGTATGAGATCAATATGATGACTCACACTTCTGATTGGTGGCAACGAATGAGGTAGTTCATCCACTACTTTGTTAGCAAACTCTTCCAGCAGTTCTTGAACCTCTTCTGGTAAATCATCTACCCTTGTGCTAGCTAAAACAATCTTCGGCTTCCTGACCACAATGAATTGCGGTTCCTCCTTCTTCTTAACCTCTGTAATAAGTTCCTTCCCACTAATGAGAAGTACAACGTTGCTTACTTTAGGTTTCACCTCCTTATCTTTGATTGGAAGCAACATGTGAGTTCTCCCATTCTTCTCTAGGGTGTATGTGTTATTTCTCCCATCATGAATCACATTTCTGTCATATTGCCATGGTCTACCCAGCAATAGATGACAAACATCGATGGGAATAACATCACAGAGTANATCTTAAATTCAACTAAACACTGTTTAGTGACATTTACCTGATGTCCTTTTTATAGCCATGAAACTCTATATGGACTTGGATGTTCAATCGTCTCCAGCTCTAGGTTTTCTACCATCTCTGTAGAAATGAGATTATCTGTGCTACCACTATCCACAATGACCTTACATACCCTATCCTTGGTTTTGCAAGAAGTTCGAAAAAGACTGTTCCTTTGTACTGGACTTTCCACCTCCTTCTCTGGTGTTAAGAGAAATTTTCACATCATCAATGATCTTCCACCTTCAACATCTTCTTCCTCAACATTCTGCCTCTACTCTTCGGCAATGTGAGTCTCACCACATTCTTTTTATTTATTTGGACATTCATAAGATTTGTGTCCATTCTTTCCACATGTGAATCACTTTATCACTCCAACTCTTCCTCTTCCTCTACCTCTAGTATGAGGAAAAATGTTTCCATATGCATACCAACCTCTTTGTTCGGTATGCTTCCCTCTCTGCGAACTTCCACCTCTCTTAGTCTAAGTCTGAAGTTTCTTCTTGTCTTCTTTGTGTTTCTGATTTCTATCTTGGGCAACTGATTTGCCTCTGGCTTGAATTCTGCCTTAGCCTTTCTGACCTTGTTTCCAGCTCAGTTTCTCTTCAGCTTTTAGAGCCATATGATAAGCATCTTCCACTGTTCGGATGGTCATCATGCTCATCTCATCCTGAATGTCATATCTCAGGCCATTCATGTACCTGACAACCTTTTCATCATCGCTTTCCTGATGACCTACCCTGATGTTCAGCCTATAGAATTCTTCAGTATATTCCTTCACTGTCATCAACTTCTATCTCAAATTTTTCGTTCTTTGAAACAAAGTAATATGGTAATCCCTGGGAATGAATTTTTCTTTCATCTTTGCGATCATCCTATCCCAGCTTTTGATTTTCTTCTTGCCTTTACAGTGTCTGTTAGCTTGTAGTTCATCCCACCACAATGTTGCATGTCCTTTGAATCTTGTGATAGTATGTCTGACCTTCTTGTCTTCCTCGACATATTCATAATCAAAATAAGTGTCCATATCTCTAATCTAGTCTATAATATCTTCAGCATTCAGGTTTCCCTCATATACTGGGATGTCCATTTTTTCCCTAACACCCATCCTTGCAACCACCCTGAGTAGGCATTCATTTGCTGCATCTTTGGCTACAACTTCTTCCCCTTCATGTTCGGCTTCATTTTCACTTTCAGAATCACTAGGATCCCCAGCACCAGCTGTGTGCCTCTGTGTTGTCTCCATGTCCTCAAGTCTAGCGCGCAAATCACACATTTCTCTTTCCATGGTTGGGTCTAGAATCTACCTACCTCTTCTTTTTATTTCCCTTTCCTCTGGCGGATCGGGTGTTTCCCTGTCCCTTCTTCTTGGCGGCATGGTGAATATTCCTTTTCCTTTCTACAGAAAGAAAAGAAACATTTATGTGCTCTGATACCACACTTGACGCAGACTATGCGTCTACCTCGGCTAGAGTCTCTGCACAGACCTCCCAGTCTTAACAGATCATTCTAATTTCACCTTTGAGCTGAAGTGGATCTTTTGATTCCTCATTGGAATCTCAGTTAAAAACTCGATCCATAGGTCCTTCCTTTACCCCTGTCACGACTTCTACACATGCCTAGTCTCTCCCCAACATAGATTTTGGGTTTCGAGGTTTTCTGATTCTCGTTGTCGAGAACCTCAGTCTTCTCGATCTTCCGATCTCCAATATGCCGATTTTCCAAAATGACTTTAACTTCAGTTAGCCCGCTGGGCTATACCTTTGGTCCACATGATCTCCCCTTATATGACCATAGTCCCTTTCGGGGTTTCACGACTCAAGCGCCTGACCTCTTGGTCTCTCAACTCCCAAAGTGTCAATTCTCGAAATGTCGAAATGACCTTACCTTTCGGGAATTTCCCTAAAACCCTAGATTTTTGCCATGCGTCCCCCCGATATGGATGGTCCTCGTCACTTCGTGAGTTCGGGTTTTGAAACACTGAAATGCCTATGGTTTCTTTCCCTCAGAACTCCCGAAGTTTCGATTCCCAACCTCCTATATGATGAAATGACGTCAGCTGGTCCCACAACGAAGCTTTCCACCTTGTCAAGTTTTCAGACTTCACGTTTCCGAAATGTGCGTGCTTCTTGTGTTCAGTATTCGCGAAACGCCGAACCCCGATAAGCCGATGGACTTTCCTATCAGGAATTTCCCCGAACTCTAGGATTTCCGCCACACATCCTCCTATGATAGAGAATCCTCAATCATTTTGCAATTTTGCGAAATCAAATGCCGAAATGCTCTGCATCCTATACTCTTGATCCCCGAAGTCCCGACATGCGAAATGTCGATGGACTCTTGATCACCGCCATGTGTCTCAACAGACGGACAGTCCTAATTCAGTTTCATATTTCACGACTTGCGATTCCCCGATGTCACAACTTCTCTGTCAACTCGAAACCGTGGTAGCCAAAATATCGACGGGTTCTTGATCTCCACCACGTTTCCTAATGAATGGACGACTCAAATCAAATTCGGGGTTTTCACTATGAAGTGACTCGATCTTCTGTCCTCGAGACTTCCAATATCCTGAATTCTAAAACCCGATATCTCGACATCTTTCAGAACTTTTTCTCTGTTTGTGAAGGTTTAACCCCCGTGCAACTCCTGTCAGATCCCACAACTGACGGGTATCTAAGTGAGGTATGATGGCTCACAATATCCTAATCTTGAACCTTTGGAAACAGTCGTAACCCCCTTTCTTCTCTGTCAAATCGAATGACTAGCAGGACTTCGCAAATTCTCTATGGAGAATTTTGACCATCCATCTCTTCCCTTGAGAACTTCCGCAAAATTTAAACAAAATATTTCTCTGCATGGAACTTTTCCTCCTATAGCATGATGTCACTACACCTCCTCTCAATTCTTCAAGGCACTTATCCTCTTTCTTCCCTTTGATGACATCAGAGGTTTGCACCCTTTTGAGGTTTTCCACGACTTCAAGTCTTTCAGAAAAACTCATGCTGGCACTCCTTGCGGTAGACCTTCAAACACTTTCAAGTGTTTAACTCCTTTTGACTATGCACACTCCCTATAGCAAGAGTCTCTCAACAAGTCGTCCAGGTTACAAACCCCTGAAGCCTCACTCATCCTGTGCACACTTTTCACGGCTTCTGTGCCTAACTGCACTTTTGAGGAAATGAGGACAAAAGCTATCCTATCTAAGCTAAACCTATGAACCCTTTGTCAATGCACTCCTTAAGGGAAATTCAACTGCACTCCTTGCAGGAACTCTCACTTAGAGAGAGAAACAATTGAAACTCATTTCCTAACTCTTTCTCTCTTAGACTTCAAACATAATCCTGAAATCATTCATACACAACATAGAAAGAAAATGTATAATGGAAAGAGTAAAACCATGAACATACCATTCAACATACACATACAAGAAACAAATACAATGCCATGAATTTGAATTAAGACTTCTTCTATTAACTCAAATCTATGTACATGGGTGTTTTTCAAACACAGTTTCTCTGTTCCAACTCTGTATGCTCTTCTCTTGCTAATGTTCTTCACTATCATACAATAATACAATGAGGGTGTCTATATCCGTTTTCCCTCTGCTCCTAAAACTGTCTAATCTGAGAATTCAAAGCTACCTACTAACATAAGTGCCTTCTTAGTCCTTCAGATGAGAGCGGGTCACTCAAGGTCTGATTACAATCTATAAGTACGCCTCTCCTTAACTATTACATAACTTCTAGTGTAGATTTAGTTTCTATCACGGTTTTGTAGTCTTTTGTTTTCACTCTTGTACAATTGTTTATTTTTCTTTTTTCTTGGTTTCTATTTCAATTTTGTGATTTCCCGAAAGTTAATATGGGGGAAATCTATTTTTAGCAACATCAATTGGTGAACTTGGGAAATTTTTACTTTATCACTACGATAAGATTTCATTTATCCAAAGATTATCCTTACCAAGTTTCTATTTTCTCTTACATCAACCAATGAATATGGGGAACATTAATATATAAATGGAGTATTATAGTTCACCTATACAATGAAACTAATATGATACAATATTTTATTTGAATCCCTCCATTATCCCTCCATGGTTAAACTAAGTCTTATACATTGGCAGATGAAGGGAAAGTTAGTGTGGTCAAATTTTAACTAGTACTACATCTATTTTCTTTTATAACCCCACTTGTACCACCCTGCTCTCTTCACCCAATTTCCAAAAGAAATTCTCTAACTAAGAAAATCAAAAGGGTGGAAACAAAAGAGAGTTGAAAGCACTTAAATGTGGGAAGTGCAAGCAAACCCATCAGGGCTATGGATGCTCACAAGAAATGTGGTCATTCTTGTATGGTTCTAAGACATCTTTGTCATGCTATAGAAACTTGCGGGAAGCAAAGCAATGTTAGAAAAAAAAAGAGGTAATTTTACATTCAATAGATGTATACTAATATCAAAACCTCCTATCTTTAACTTTTCTATCCAATAGTAGAAATAATATAATATAATATTATTCCTTGTATTTGTATTCATTGCTTTAAGGCTGGGCATTCAAGTACTTTCATTTTTAAGAAATTATCTTACTTTGATTCATCTTATGTGGGACCCATAAAAGTGATGCATTGTATGAGAATATTACRAAAYGTTTCATTTAATCTTTGATAAATTTGATCCTATTATCTAATACCAGAGACAACTCATTCTCCCACCATGTCACCAATTGTTGTGGAAAAMAACAACSCCCAATTCTTGTGRCAAACAACAACCCCCCTTATGTTCTTCTAATTTTGATTGAAAAATTAAGGGTGCCTCYGTTTAATTTTTGAGTTTATTTCTTCTTTATTGTATTTGAATTTCGTTTCACTTGATTTGAAGGGATGGATTCATAAAGTTTTTCACTTTCTTCTTAATATTATGGTTTCTTTKCTTTGGTGCCATAGATGTTCTATTGACYTGAAAATCCACTTATCTAAAAGTGTATTATGRRGATTTTTATTYTTTTCTTTAAAGTTTGTAATTTATGATGAAGAGAGTAAATTAAAACATGGTAATGGTAATGATTAGTGGATACATCTCTTTTCAAATATTACTTTTGGAGACTTACCTATATTTATTATAGTTACCTTCTACATTTAACTATAAAAACATTCTTATCATTTGAAAATAGTAAACTCACATATTGCTAAAATGCACATAAGGACAAATGCTACATGTTTAATTTTTATAACATACCATAGATTTTTCTATCCATATATATATTTTTTAAATATATTTCTTATTAATATTTTATAACAATTTTTAATCATTTCCACGGTCTTTAATCATAGACATTTAAATTTTAATACCATCATAGAAAAGTGATAAAGGTTGGAATTTGAGTTCTATTTTTATTTTTTATGTTTCTTAATTACATACAAACTCTTTTCTCGAAATTTGTGCTCATTACCTCAGAGTTAATTTTATTTAAAAGGGGTTTCAATGTTAATTTTTTTTATCACCTCTTTAATTGTTTTTCATTCCTCGTGTTTGCACTAGGAACACAAATTTCTTTAAGGACGCAATCAATGATTGTATTTTCTCCAATCATATGAAAATTCATTAGATCACGAAGGAAATGGTAGTCACTAGCTTTTAATAGTTGGGTTGACAACTTATAAAAAATGGCAGGGCATAGATATACATAGTAGTGCATGCAACAAATAATTTATCTATCAAATCCAATGGTGCTACCATCTCACTTAATGACTGAAAAATCATGTCATCATATCTCCAAGAAATTGAAAGGTGCCAACATAGGAGTCTACCAGGTCCGGAATAAAGACAAACCTTTCGATGCCAAATTTCAAGGAAATATTTAGGGTTTAAATTATCAAGATCATTGAAAAGAAAATGGCCATGTGTTTAAGTGACAGGCTATGCATCCAAAAAATTATTAGATATAGGTCTAAGATCTCACATAGAATCGCATAATATCTGATATGTGGATCTCATGAGATCACAAAAGTTCCACCAGTTCATTGTAAAATGACACTAGTTGGTTGTATGTTGCTAGAGTCGAAATTTCACTTCGTAGCCCAAACGCGCTGAAAAATGTGGAATATTGCTCACAAAGAAGTATAAATGGGAGATCGACATCTCAAAATTCTCGAGAATAGTCGGTTTTCAAATGCTCATATATGAAGCCACATGTGATCAATTCAATCGAGAACAATCTGTAAGAAACCATTTGACCATTTGGATGATGAACGAAAAGTCTCATTGGAAAGCCTATTCAATAGAGAACAATCTGTAAGAAACCATTTGACCATATTTGGATGATGAAGTTTCCTTAAATTTGTTAAATATAATGTAACCTCAATAGTCTCACTATACACTGCCAGCTGTAATGGACAGTTGTACTTTCTATTTTTGTCTTGCTTGAGCCTATTTAGCTCAGCCATCTCCCATTGCATTGTATCATCTTCTTCTAACAATATCTTCTTCATACATTCCAATATACTATTCTATTCTTTCTCTCTGCATTTCTCTTTACTTCACAATTTATCATGGTATCAGAGCTTCAGCAGTAAGCCTCTTCACACAAACTGAAGAGAAACACAATCCTCAACACAGTGCAGAGCTTCACGGATCTTGAGAGCACGCCACACAGAATTTTCACAAAGCTTGGAGAGTTGTCTGTAATACTCTTAAAAGATCACCGTAAGAAGCTTGCGGAGGAAGCAAAATGTCTTACATTCAAAAGATCAACGTAGGAAGCTTGCAGAGGTTGTAGAGCATACTACTCTCGAAATAACGAGGAAGCAGAGACCGAGAAAGAAGAAACCTTAAAGTTTCTTGAACAATTTTTCAAGAATCGTCAAAGATTTACGAAGAAGAGCTGCAGAACGGAAGAACGTTTAAAGAACTCTTGAAAAATTCATTTGAATTCGTTAAAGATTCCTACAGAAGGTAGAAATGTTGAAGATTTCATGGACATTAGTTCAAATTCGTGGAAGATTGTTAAAGAAAGAAGAAGCGTTTAAAGAATTACAAGAATTCTTCAAATCTGTCAAAGATTTTAGCAGTGAACAGAGAACTCGTGAAATTCTTTCAAATCTTTGAAAGATTCACAAATATTTCTTCCACGGGAGTAAAGAACGTGGCTCGGGTGCAAAGAAAAGCCATTGAGGCCATAAGAGTCATCCTGCAAATGGATCCAGAGCGGGAAACCAGTCTAGAAGGGACGAGGAGAGCGTGGAAAAGGCAAAAGCATTTCAGCCGTCAAATCTTGTGCAAAGGACCAACAACCGATGGATCAACAAGAAAGTGCACGAGGTTTAGTCCTCTATAGTGCCAAGGAGAAATTTTTGACTTGTGAAGTCGCAAAATCCCGACATCATCTGGACCATCCATCAAGAGACACGTGGCGAGATCTCGACATTTCGTGACTTGTAGGTGTAAAGGTCAGAAGACTGTCGTGAGAATTCGCGAATTGCGAAATCATGAGTCATTATGGACGATTGGATCAAGAAAGATTGTGAGCCGTCAATATTATCTCATTGCAAAATTGGGAATTTGGAGTTGGAAGCACAAAGGTGATTTCACTCCAAAAACTCTGATACGCAATATCTCAAAATTCTGAGAGGACCTGTGAGCCATTCATCTCAGAGGACAGGTGGTAGCAGATCAACGTATCATCACATCGACATATCGTAGTTCACGGTTTTGAAAGACTGTTACAATAAGACTTCGAAACTTGCAAAATCGTGATACGCAAAATAGCGATAAAGTCTCAGTCGTCCATTTGACCAGACACATGGCGAACATCGAGGAAACCGTCGGTGTTTTGGCATTCGGGGTTTCAAGTTGACAGAGAAGTTGTGTCAACAGAGCATCAAAATTCACGATATCCCGAGGTTGAATCAGGACCATCCATCTTTCACGGACGCATGGCATAAATCCGAGGACTAGGGAAAAGTCCCGAAAAGGAAAGGGCCATTGGCACATTGGGATTCGGTGTTTCACGAATCCTGAGGACAAGAAACACGAGCACTTCAGAACTCCAAATTCTGAAATCTTAATAGGAGGTAAACTCCGTTGTGGGGCTCGACTGATGTCATCTCATCAAAACGAGGGATCGAGAATCTCTACGAGGAAATCCCTGAAGTAGACTTGAGTCGTCCATCTGTTGAGGATGCGTGGCAGAGATCGAGGCTTTCGGAAAAATCCCGATAAGAGAGTCCATCGGATTTACAGGATTCGGGAAATCGTGGATCCAGGAGACAAGAAGTCCGAAACATATCAAATCATGAATTCGTGAGGAGAAATCAGGACCGTCCATCTGTTAGGATGCGTGGAGGTGATCAAAGCAATCACGAAATTTCCCGAAAGGACAGCGCCATCGGTAAATTAGAGATCGGGGAATCAAGGAGTCAGAAGAAATCGTCATCAGAACTCGCAAAATCCTGATTCACGATATCCCGATAAGATCTGGACCGTCAGATCACAAGAAGATTTCGACCGTTGAATTGTCCAAAGGAAATTTCTCGCATTTCGGCGATTTGAAAGTCAAAGAGCTAGAAAATCCTGTAGCGCTTTAACAGTAAGGCGTGTGGTCACATTGCAAGGAGACTAAAGGCCAATTCAAGACCGATAAGCTCCCTTCGGCCATCAACAAATCGACAAATTGGCGATCAGAGGTAAATACAAAATTTTCTCTTTTTTTTTTCTGAATTTTTTTTCAAAAAAATATATGTCGTCTAGCAACTTAGAACCAATTCAGGGTCTGATTCTACTGGGGAAGATCTATGATTTCTAGTCTCTTCAGATGAGATCGTTCTTGCAAGCGCAAGAGTGTTGGGAACCAGTGGATCTTGGATATGTGGAACCAGATGTAGCCGCCCTCGCTACCATGACAAATGCGCAGAGAATTGCTCAGGCAACTCTGAGGACCAAAGAAAATAAAGTGAAATTCTGGATTCAAAATTCTGTGGATGATTTGATTTTTTCGAAAATCACAAGTGTTGGTACTTCAAAACAGCCCTGGGACATCCTTAAATCTTCCTACCAAGGAAATGACAGGGTCAAAATAGTTAAACTACAGACCTTGTGGACTCAATTTGAGAATCTAAGGATGACAGAGTTCGAAATTGTGGATCAGTTCATGACCAAAGTCATGGGAATCATGAACCAGATCAGACTGATTGGTAAAACCATCACCGATCAACGAATTGTTGAGAAAATTCTCAGAAGTTTACCAAATAAATTCAAAATGGTTGTCACAACAATCCTTGAATCCAAGGATCTGTCAAGATTTTCAACAGATGAATTAATTGGTTCTCTGGTGACACATGAGACCAGACTGCATCTCACAGATGAGTCAATCTCCAATGCTTTCAAAACTCAATTCTCCTTCAGTAGAGGGAGAGGCAGAGGAAAAAGAAGAGGTCACCAAGGAAGAGGGAGCAATCAAAGTAACCCTCACTCTGGTGGAGGTAACATAAAACAATATCCAAATCAAAATTTCCAAGGTCAAAGGCAACAAAAACATCATCAACATTAGAATTTCCAGCCTTAAAGAGGCAGAGCGAGACGATCAAATGACAAAACAAGCATACAATGCTATTACTGCAAAAAGTATGGGTACTATGAATCTGAATGCAGTAAGAATCAAGCAGATCATCTCTCAGGAAGAGCACATGTGTCAAATCATACGAGAGACACCTCAAGAGGTATGTTTCTCTCATGCCACAAAACTGAACAACAACCTAAAGATCTCTGGTTGATGGACAATGGATGCAGCAATCACATGACAGGTAACAAAGAATAACTTTCATGCATTGATTCTTCAATCTCATCTGATATTACACTTGGAAATGATTGTTTAGTCAAAGTTCAAGGAAAAGGAACTGTTCCTATTCTTACTAAACATAATGTCAAGAAAGACATATACAGTGTCTATCATGTTCCATATTTAAAACATAATTTGCTAAGTGTAGGACAGCTCATTGAACATGGCTATAAGGTACTTTTTGAGGGAACATCTTGTAAGATATATGACAAAATCCCAAGTATAAAATTGATTTTTGAAATCCATATGACTCCAAATAGGATGTTTCCCCTTACCCTCAGAACTGCAAATCTAAGTCAACCATATGCACAGAGTGCATCAACCCTGAATGAAACAATGGTTTGGCATATAATATTTGCACATCTACCATTTCAGAGTCTAAGTCTTCTTCAGAAAAACTCCATGGTCAAAGGTCTACCTATCTTTAAAGAGAAAATTCCCCCATGTGAGTCTTGCATACTTGGAAAACACAAGAGAATTAGTTTTCCATAGTCTTCCAATCAAGCCAAACAACATCTTGAACTTGTTCACACTGACCTATGTGGACCAATGCAAACAAAGTCAATAGGTGGTAGTTTTTACTTTCTAACGTTTATTGATGATTTTAGCAGAAAAATATGGATCTATTTTCTCAGACACAAGTCTGAAACATTTGCAAAATTCAAAGAATTCAAGGCAGAAGCTGAAAAACAGAGTGGTAAATATATCAAAGCACTTAGTTCAGATGGAGGAGGAGAATACAACTCCAAAGAATTTGCAAATTTCTATAAATCTCAAGGCATCATCATGCAAACAACAACCAGATATACTCCACAATAGAATGGAGTGGCTGAAAGGAAAAATCAGACAATAATGAATATGGAAAGAACACTTCTTAAAGAGAAACACTTGTCAAATACTTTTTGGGCTAAAGCAGTAGCATGCTCAGTTTATCTCCTAAATAGATCACCAACCACAAGTCTAAATATGAAAGTTCCCCAAGAAGCATGGAGTGGGACAAAGCTCAATATCTTCTTCATACATTCCAATATACTATTCTATTCTTTCTCTCTACATTTCTCTTTACTTCACAATTTATCAAAATTCAGTAGAAAAAATGGGTTGTGAATTTGCAAAAAATTGATTTTCTGAGATAGTTTTGAGGATATGTCATTGCGAAGTTGCTCTAGATCATTTATTTTCCAACAAAATCACAACAAGAAGAAATGGAAATAAGAGAGATTTAATTTTAGATTTGTTTTTAGAATGTTTGTTTTTTAATGTTCTCGTATTTTGATTTTTAATGTTGATTTTGATTGATTTGTTGGCAGATTTTGTTGTAGAGAATCATGATCCGGAACGTTAGAGCAATGGGATCTGAGTGATGAAGAAATATGAGAAATTTTGCAGCTGAGAAAATGGATCAGGAAATCCTCATTTGGATAGGGTGACAACAGTTCCTTGTTTTAGATTGTATTTGTAAATTATAAATAAGAGTTATTTGTTTTAGAATGTATTTGTAAATTATAAATAAGATCTCTAAAAGTGAACCAAATGGGGGGACTCTGATTTCTGCAAAAAGAGCATATTCATTGCACTATTGTAAGGGGAAAATTATTTTTTTTAGAGGATTGACTTCTTGTTGTACCAAAACAGAAGGAAGTCATTATTTTGTAAACTATGTGAACACTACAGTTCAGTTTTGAGTATAGAATAAAGATGTCATTCAATTTATTATTTATCCTTTGTTTTTTCTGTGTAATTATATATTCAAACATTATTGGTTAAATAAGATAACTCATGCTTATTTAGAATCATTGTCAAGTTGTCTTCCAAGGTTGAATAGATGAATATTTACGACTGAATTTTATGTTTGGGCATGCTTTTGGGCACTAAATATTAGATATATAATAGTTTAGTGTCTTATTGGTCTTGTTATAAATCATGTTATGATAGAAATATATTTGTAGCTTAACATGAATCCATTAGCTCATATTCTTAACATTAATTTATGTTGCATTGAAGAACACATTTAAATCATTAGTTGCTAGCTATCTATCAGTTTAATGTTATACTTGCCTTGTGTTATTCTTGTCATCTTATTTGGACTATTCTTGTATATTGACATGACTTATTGGATTGAATTCAATTTTTATTTGAATTTAGAAGTCTAATAACTATTTATTAGATAACTATTTGGGCATATCTTCTTGATTAGAAACAGGTCTTATAACTATTCCTATGTTATGTTAGCTCCATTGTATTCTAAGATCATGTTGGTTGTTCATATTCTATTGTCTCACTCTTGATTTAGATAGATTATATTTACTTTTTTTGTATGCATATTACATTAGATTGCATATTTCATTTATTTCAATTCCATGCATTTTCTGAAAGTCTTCTTTTGTAGGAGAAACCATTTGTATGGCTTGGTTGATCCCTCATTTCTGCTAACTTAAAAGGTTTACCTTTGCAAGCATGTTGCAAGGAGGAAAGTCTTATATTTCTTCATGTTGATGACAACTATCTTTATCATACATCAATAGGCAAAAGATCGTTTTAGATTAATTAGATTAGATTAGCATTTTGTTTAAATTAGTTTTAGGTAAGGGTAGTTGGACCCATTTAACTAGTTGGAATCACCACATCAAATGGACAAGGGTATAATTGAGGCCATGGCCGGGAGATATCCTTAATGTTGAGCATGGAAAATTATAGCCATCAACACAACCATTCATAAAAAAGAATTGTCTTGTCTTGAATAAAATATTCCAGATGTATTCTTACTTGACACATACCTGGTGGTATCTCGATTTGAGATCCAACTTGGTGAAATATTTTATGTGCTACAATTGGTATAAAAAATCATCAATCATGGGCAGATGGTACTGATTTTTAAATGTAATCTTATTCAATTCTTTGTACTCAATAGACATTCACAAATTCCCATCCTTCCTTGGTGTAATTATGATAGGTGACCCACAAGGTGAGGTGCTTGATCAAATCACACTCATCTCCAAAAATTGTTGCAGTTTCATATTTACTTCATTTTCTTCCATAACGAACTGTCTATACAACCTCATATTTAGAAATGGGGATTCTAGAAATAATTGTATTCCATGCTCCACATCCCTCTTGGGTGGTATCCTTTTAGGCTCCTAGAACACTCCATTGTATTCTTGTAGAAAATCCTCCAAATGATGGGTTTTCTCTTTAGTACACCTCTCAAGGGAGGAATTTACTCTTATTGACTCATCCTTAGGTTTTTTTTCTCGTAAGAAAAGTAATTTTATTACTCGAACTAATCAAATTCTTAGTTTGGTTGGCACTTACCAGTTAGATCTTTGACTTTCCTTTATGCACATTGATGATGTGGGACTCAACATCCTTGATTAGTCATTATTTGTTGGATATATGAAAGAATATAGAATCCCTCATATACATGTAGTGGCTTCCAAACAATACTACAGGTACGTCAATGGGTACCACATCCAATTCTTCTTCATCAATAAAATCAACACTTACAACAATTTTAATATTACATGACCTTTCATTACCTGTTACCTTTGATATGTGAATCCTTGTTTACCCATCCAAATGGATATGGTATAGGATGTTCATGAACCTCCAATCCAAGCTTAATGACCATATACCATGCATGCGGATAAAATGGCCATGGTGAGCCGTGAGAAGGGTTTTTCCCCCATTCTACCTGATTGTATGAATGTGTACAGAGACCTGGATAGTACTACCAACGCGACTCATGTAGAGAACCTTCATGTGTCCCTGTGATTCGAAAGGTGTGTGTCTGTCTCTAAGAAAACCAGTGTGTATATTACCTGAACGAGAAGCCTACGTGGATTTGGGGAAAGAGTCTGTGTTTGTTCTGGAAAGTTGGTACACCCCTTCTCTGTTCTAAACCGGGAAGTCTGAATCGACCCCTAGATGGACGACTCGTCACACATCCTTGAGAATCCAGAATGTGAGTCTATTCCATGTTTCCAAACTGAGAGAACAGAAGTGTCTCATCACTGCTAAGCCTAGTTATACTCTTACACCTGTCTAGAGCAGCCCTGAGGTGTTCGTGTCTAGATTCTCGTGGATTATGGTGGACGTGTAGTGTTTGACCCTGTGTGGCTTGTTGGTAAATTTGTACAACACTCTCTCCAGGTGAGAGAGGTGGTTGAAGTTGGAAGACTAGGTTGTTGGACCTATGAGCGACTCCCTCCAGGTGAGAGAGTGTGTAGAGGAAGGAGAGAACTCCTGGAAGGAACCTTGTAGCTTCCATAGAGCTCGGAGAATTCTGGTCTGGCCTATTCCTGTAACCCAAGGCAAGGGAGATTAGCAACCGAAGGACTGTCCAAGTGACAGAGAATATGTATACTCCTGGGGTGGAACAGGCATGTGGGGAATGAGGGTCTATGGGCGGTGAGCGTGGGAGGTTCCTTAGAAAGAATCCCTTCCTTGTGGTTGTGTGTTGTTTTCCCTGTAACCTCAGCCTAGCCTAGGATTCCTTGTCTTGGGGTGGATCTTAGTCCCAGCTCGGGGGTGACCCACTGCTAAGCTGATGGGCAGTGTGGTCTAAGGCTGGGAGGTTCATGGAAGGCCTGCACTTGGTTGGTGGATTATACCACTATTAAAAGGATAAGTATATGTTTATGTTTTAATCATGTTTTTGCATGACTCTACTGCTTATGTTATCATGATCTCCACTATGTATATGAATTACTATGAAATGCTATTGATTGCTAATTATGGTAGTAACTCATATGAATACTCTGTGTAGAAGGTGTTTATTTGTTTAAATGAATGGGATTATAATACCTGTATGAGTTATGTATAGAGTGGTGTTAAAGTTTACTTTTAAGAGTGAATAAGCCTTAGTAGCCAGAAAAGGGGCTCTACAGTTTGGTAACAGAGCCAAGGTTTCTACACTGAGCCTAGATGGGCTAGTGGAGCGGTGTTTGTACCGAGAATGCGAGGGGAAATTGGGTTTGGAAGGCCAATTTCAGACCCTATTTGCTCTAAAGTGTCAAGGAGTTACTTGACGAGTTTTTAAGCTCAGGAGGTATAGTTGCGTTATGAAACCACATCCAGTGTTGTATAATTCCACAGGGAGAGAGGAATCCACACCATAAGTGTAGGAGCTTTAGGATTTGTTTGGGAGGGAAGGTGAGCCCTCGTGACCGTTAGATCTGGAAAGTGTGCACGGGGTTTAAATCCCTTTGGAATTGCATAGGAGTGTGGAAATCGTGATACACGAAATCTCAAATTAGTTAGGAACCGTTTGAGCCATCAGATCTCGTCTAGAAAACTAGACAGTCGTTGGATCTATCAGGTGATATCCGAGGGTTAAAACCCCAGTGAATATGGGTGAAAGCACCAAAATAGATCTAAACCATTTGAATAACGGAGGCCATGTGTCGTGAGATTTCCCATTTTGGGAAATCGAGAATCGCGATATCGGGAGTCCTGGTAACAAGGGATTGGTACTTTCCATGGTGGAAACCCCAGAGCAGTCATGGATCATCCGATTTGAGAAAGCCACATGTCGAGAGATTACCCTTTTCAGGAAATTGGGGATTGAGGATTTGGGAGTTCCGTTGAAAAGAACTCGGGCTCTCGCCTTGATAAATCCCAACCCATAATGTCGAGACGTTAGCATATGGCTAAGTCCCAATGAACGGATGAGATTCCTTTGAGAATCTCAGGGTCTGTAGCGACTGTTAGATGTGAGGAAGAGATGTTAGCTTTAAGCCGGGGCATGAATGTGCATTAAGGTAAGTAACGAGAAGATATGGACAACCAGAGTCCACCAACCCAGATCTATAGTTGAGGTTTCATTCCAGAGCCCCCTTGTTGTT
>SNQJ01S0022280.1:93047-109843 GCA_010110895.2 Picea sitchensis
ATTTTAATATTATTTCCTAAAAAGCCATGTGCATATTATTTTATCCTAAGTTCCTAGCAAAAAGGAAAGGCATGTATAGGGAGGCATGCATATGGAACACATGCAGTTCCCAGGGTGAAAAATGTCCACCTTGACACATGCAAATAAAACAGAACAGAACAACCATGGGGGGGGGATCTCTCACATTCCATTCGACCCGACTGCCGAGAGTAGGAGTCGTAGGAGCCAGTCTGCAGGAGACCTCATGTATGTCTGTTACAGAGAGGAAACCTGTGTTGGGTGCTAAAGAATGTCTGTTTACCCTTGTTCAGAGCTGTGGAGTCTGTCTGTGAGAGAAAACTAGTGTGTGCATTCCCTGAATGAAATGTCCATGTCAATTTCAAGGAAGAGTCTATGTTTGCCTAGGAAAAGCTGAGTGAGCTTGTGCGTGGAGCCCTGTTCTGAAATCTTGACCGTGAGAACATCCTCTGACTGCTGAGCTGGTTCTTGGGAAGCCTGTGTCCATTTTCCCTGTGTTTGTTGTGGCACACAGTTCTGGACTGCGTGAGGCTTGTTGGCCTATGAGCGACTCTCTCCAGGTGAGAGAGTGCACAGAGGAAGGAGAGAGCTCCTGGAAGGAACCCTGTAGTTTCCATAGAACCCGGAGACTTTTGGTCCGGTCTATTCCTGTAACCCAAGGTAAGGGTGACTGGTAGCTAAAGGACTGTCCAGGTGACAGAGAAGGTGCACTCTCCTGGGGTGGAACAGGCATGTGGGGAATGAGGGTCTGTGGGTAGTGAGCGTGGGAGATTCCTGGGAGAGAATTATTCCTGGTGGTTGTGTGTGACTGAGTTCCCTGTAACCTCAGCCTGAGTCTGGATTCCTTGCCCTGGGGTTGAGCTCAGTCCCAGCTCAGGGCTGACCCAATGTTGAGTTGAGGAGCAGTGCGGTCTACGGTTGGGAGGTTTGTGGAAGGCTTGCATTTGGTTGGTGGATTTCTCCATTGTCACAAGATAAGTGTTTAATTATATTTTTTTTACCACATTTTATCATGACTGTACTGGATTTGTTATCATGTTTTACGCCGTGTAAACGAATTACTGTTGAAAGCTATGGATTGTCTAATCATAACAGTAACTATATATTTATTCTGAGAATTAAAATGTATCTCTTTGTTGTTACGCATGTGGTTATACAATTCTGTATGTTTTATGTAAAATTCCATGTATAGATTGGTTAGCCAGAGATTTTGAAAGCCTCAGTAGTGAAAGTTGACACTACAAGCACCCAGCAGGGTTTCTACAGCCTTCACCCATTCCTGACTAGAAATGGGACATGGTAACAATGGATTTTATCACAGGATTGCCCAGAACAAGCAAGCAACATGATTCAATCATGGTGGTGGTGGACAAGATTACTAAAGTTGCCCATTTTATTTCACTGAAAACCACCCACAGAGCAGCTGATGTTGCTGATATATTTTTAAAAGAAGATGCACGCTTGCATGGAATTACTAAGACAATTGTGTCTGTTAGGGACCCAAACTTCACTTCAAATTTCTGGAAAGGACTGTTCAAAGGATTCAGAACGAATATGAAATTTAGTATAGTGTATCATCCCAAGTCTGGTGGACAGACATAAAGAGTGAACAGAGTAATAGAAGACATGTTGAGAATGTATGTGATGGATAAACCATCAAGGTGGGAAGACTACCTTCACTTGGTAGAATTCGCCTACAATAATGGGTATCATGCATCATTGAAGATGAGCCCTTTTGAAGCGCTTTATGGAAGAAAGTGCAACACTCCAGTGAGCTGAGATAATCTAGTTGACAAAGTAGTAGTTGGGCCTGAGCTACTCAAAGAGATGGAAGACCAAATTATGAGAATTAAACAGAATCTAAAAGCTACCCAGGACAGACAGAAAAGTTACACTGATAGTAACAGAACCCATAGAGAATTCAAAGTGGATGACCATGTTTTCCTAAAAGTGAAAACTAACAGGAGTTCCCTAAAGCTGGGAAGTTGCACCAAGTTGGCAACAAGATTTTGTGGGCCACTTGAGATACTGGAAAGGATTGAGCCGGTTGCATGCATGCTTGCATTACCTGCATCTATGACTATACATAATGTGTTTCATGTTTCACTGCTTAAGAAATATGTACCTGATGCTAATCATGTTATCAATTGGAATGTGATTCAGGTGGAACCAGAAGGTGTCTTGCAAGTGCATCCTATGTGCATATTGGATAGGAAAAGCAAACAGCTCCAGAATCAAGCCATAGAGCTTGTAAAGTTCTAGTGGACCTGGTATAGTCCCGAGGATGCGACATGTGAGCATGAAGAGGTTATGTAGGCAGAGTACCCGCATCTTTTTGAAAATTTTGAAAGACTTGCAGAGACAGTGTGAGTTGCACTGAGGACAGTGCAAAAATAAGGGGAGGGGGATTGTAGTGTCCCCAGGTCCGAGCCCCATTTTAAACCATGTTTTGTAAGGAATTGTAATTATGTTTTATAGGCTGGTGAGCCAAGTTTTTATAAGCTGGAGTCTTATGTGTTTGTTAGGCCAGGGAGCCTGAGTGTTGAAGGCTAGGAGCCAACTATTGTATATGTAATCATGCAGAATAATTAATAAAATATAAACACCTCCATGTGCAAACCGACCACGATGAATGAGTGAAGGGGGACTAAGCATCCATAAGGTGGGAAAGGAATTATGGGTTGGAAGATGGAAAAGGGGCTAAGTGTTGAGCCTAGGGGCTAAGCCTAGGGGGCTTAAGCCTGGGGAATAATATTTTAATATTATCCCAAAAGACATGTACATTTTATGTTTTTATCCTAAGTTTCTGGCAAGGGGAGAATGTACAAGGGAGATACATGCTGGTGGAATGCATGCAGTTTCATGGGTGACAAGTGTCAACCCTGACGCATGTGAATAAAATGGCTAGGGTGAGCTGTGAGAAGGGTTTCTCCCCCATTCTACCCAATTGTCTGAATGTGTATGGAGCCCTGGATAGTACTACCAACCTGACTCCTGCAGAGAATATTCATGCATCCCTATGATTTGAAAGGTCTGTTTCTGGCTCTAAGAAAACTGGTGTGTATATTCCCTGAACGAGAAGCCTAGGTGGATTTGGGGAAAGAGTCTATGTTTGTTCTAGAAAGGTGGTACACTCCTTCTCTGTTCTAAACCGAGAATTCTGAATCGACCTCTATGTGGACAACTCATCACACATCCTTGAGAATCCAAAATGTGAGTCTATTCCATGTTGCCAAACTGAGAGAACAGAAGTGTCTTGTCCCTACTAAGCCTAGTTATACTATTGCACCTGTCTGGAGCTGCCCTGGGGTGTTCCTGTCTGGATTCCTGTGGATTCCTGTCTGGATTCCTGTGGTGGTGGATTCCTTGTGTGGCTTGTTAGCTAGTTTGTACAACACTCTCTCTAGGTGAGAGAGGTGGTTGATGTTGGAAGACCAGGTTGTTGGACCTGTGAGCGACCCCCTCTAGGTGAGAGAGTGCATAGAGGAATGAGAGAACTCCTGGAAGAAACCTTGTAGCTACCATAGAGCCCAGATACTTCCAGTCTGGCCTATTCCTATAACCCAAGGCAAGGGAGATTAGCAGCCGAAGGACTATCTAGGTGACATAGAAGGTGTATACTCCTGGGGTGGAAAAGGCATGCGGGGAATGAGGGTCTATGGGCGGTGAGCGTGGGAGGTTCCTTGGAGAGAATCCATTCCTTGTGGTTGTGTGTTGTTTTCCCTGTAACCTCAGCCTAGCCTAGGATTTATTGTCTTGGGGTGGAGCTTAGTCCCAGCTCAGGGGTGACCCACTGTTGAGTTGATGGGCAGTGTGCTTTAAGGCTGGCAGGTTCGTGGAAGGCCTGCACTTGGTTGGTGGATTCTACCACTATTAAAAAGATAAGTATCTGTTTATGTTTTAATTATGTTTTTGCATGACTCTACTGCTTATGTTATCATGATTTCCGCTGTGTATATGAATTAGTATGAAACACTATTGATTGTTAATTATGGCAGTAACTCATATGAATACTCTGTGTAGAAGGTGTTTATTTGTTTAAATGAATGGGATTATAATACCTGTATGTGTTATGTATAGAGTGGTGATAAAGTTTCCTTTTAAGAGCGATTAAACCTTAGTAGCCAGAAAAGGGGTGCTACACTTTCTTCTTAAAATAATTCTTGGATCCCTACAAATCTCCAAACAATCTGCAAGAAAACCTACTCTGGCATTGATATGATCTATAAACTATTGTGGATATTCCACTAGAACATTTCATCACAACATATCTAATAAAATACTGAAATATTTACTGTGAAGGTTAGTTTCCTTTACATCTCATATTATTTAATTATTGGTTTTCTTCCTTAATGTATGAAATATTTGAAATGAAAAAAATAGAGAAAAAAAATGAATACTCACACACCATCCACAAATAAAAACAAGATATAACCTGGGAATCTCAATAAGGTTTAAAATTGAACTAGAAGTCGAGGTCACTCTACTCTTATTTCTTCAAATGAAAGTACAAAGAACTAGGTACTCTCCATGGAGTTTCCCTTGACATTGTGGCCAATATTATTTCTACAATATCTCTCCTCCTTCATTAGTCTCTCAAAATACCATTCCTCAGTGCTATTCTCAACTATGGAACAAAATCAATGCTAAATAAGGAACTGTTTCTCCTCCTAGTGACCTGGTATTTAACATATATCAATATCCACCTATGGTTAGGGTTTTTAATCCCTCAACACTCAATTGTGATAAGGTTTTAGACCTTCTAGAATTTTCTTGAAGGTCTTCACGTGGCTATCCCCATGTGTGTGAGTAATTGGGGCTGACATGGCATCCTCTCGTGACATGGTGGTCAACATGGTAGGTCAAATTGTGGGAGGCATGACTTTCTCATAGAAATTTGATCAAGCCATTTGAAACACCATTGGAAAGGACTTGAATTGTATAATATGGAATATTTCTCCATAATTAGAAAGTAGGTTCATAAAAAAGGTCAATTGATGCCTCATAATTGCTCTAGAATATTTGTGACAGTTTCCTACCTAAATTTTCAAAAATGGTACCTACCACTACAATAAAGGTCTGCAAGTTGATTCCTCCAATTTTTTCAACCCTGAAAGCATCGAGATAGATGGAAAATAATATAATGATCTAATCTGGATCATTTGTAGACAAAAATTGAGTGAAAAATATCAGTAATGATATTATATTAAGGGGAACTTATTATACCCATACATATCTCATGCACTTAGTTGTGTTTCTTATGTGTGATTATTATTCTCTAGTATTTAGTATGTTAATCATATTTTAATGATATTCAATATCATTCTTAACAGATGTAATGTTGAAATCATAGGAATCCCATTGACTCTATTCCATTGAACATCAAATTGGGTGAGACTTGTTAATATGTCTATTTATTTTGAAGCTTGATTTTCATCAACTTGTTAATTTGTTTCCATTAAAACTCAATATTTGAAGGCCTCTAATTTATCAAGAAACCAAAAATATTTTGTATAAAAACCATCTAAACCCCTTTATCATAGTTATATTTCATTGGTGATTGAATCAATACCTTAGTATTTTCTATTTGAGTTAAATATTCTAATATTTTTGTACTAAAGGTATTCTCACCTTTTTTAACAAGTGTATTCATTGCACTCTAAAGAATTTGATTGCTCATTTATGATAGCATTCATTTCACCTTCAAATTCACCCTGACAAATGATGAGGGAATCAACCCAATAGGAATAAAATATTATGTGATGCCATTAGATTTCAGTGGTTGAGAGGAAGCTGTAGAGACATTATTTTGGATAACTTTGTGAATTAACTTCCAAACAAGTGAATATGGAGTAATCATTGAAGTGGAATCTCCCATACTTACTTTTTTCCCATTAGTAATGTGGAAACCATCAGCTAATAACTTTGTTTCTTTTCTTGATTTTTATTTACCATAGAAGCTTGGCTTATTCTTGATTTATGATGCAGGAGCATCTCTCCACATCAGCCAACCAACCAGCTAGTCAGCCACGTCAGCAAATTTGAATTGCATGATGAAGAGAGGCAAAATCCTCATTTTGATTTAGAATTGAATGTAATTAAATGTTTAAGCTGTTGATCTAGGAAGTCATGCCTTTGTACATGCTATAGATAAGAGGGACTTTAATGTTTGTAAGGCTGAGATCTAGATCTGGATACCGGACTAGACAACCCATTCAATGTAATTGAATAGGGTAGGTAGATTTGGAGGGAAGAGCTCAAAGAGCCTCCTCAGGTAAAAATATCAATTGTATCTCTTAGGAAGGAGTTAGCGAGAGAGAGCAAGAGATTTTGTGAGTAGAGAGCAGAAGAGAAGGAGTCGAGACCTTATTACAGGCCGTGCTCAAGAACACCTTGTAAATATAGGCGTTTTCCATATTTAATACAAATAACAGTTTTTCCTGCATGACTATGTGTTAAATGAATGTCTGTGAGTGTTCTTTTGTATGTTTTAGATGTATGTTATAGGTTTTCATTTGCAGGAGTGTGTCTGATTTTAGGTGAAGGTCTTGAGGTTTCATACCAGGAGGGCATGACAGAGTACTGCGGTCTCTGAATACCAATGCACATAAGCACTTCTGAGCTCTGTGGAGTCAGACAAGGACGTGTTGCGGCACAGAAACTGGAATCAAACAACTCAGGGAAGACCTCAAGGTTACTGAATACCTTGGAGGCAGGGCTATGTAAGGGAAAACACATTTGCAGATAGAAGCTCTAAGGAGTTCTGTGAAACTATGCCAAGGTGGCATTGAGCCAGTGCAAGGAGTGAACAGAGGAAGAACTCTACTGTGAGTTCTTAAGAAGTCAGAATCACTGAGGATTCTTGACACTCTGCCAGGTGGGCATTGAGGTAGTGTGCAGATTGGCACAAAGAAGAAAAGAACTTAGTTGAGTTCTGGAATTTGAAGGAAGAGTCCTTTTAGGAACCTTCACAGGGTTGTTGAATACCTTGAAAGACTCAACAAAGGGTTGCTTGAGTAGAGGACAACCAAGAGGGTGTCAAATTATCCATCTGAGGGAGAAAGGAAAGGAGAACCGAGTTTCCTTAGAGGTAGAAGCTATAGGAGAGATCAGGGTAGATAGCACCTTTGGGTGCATGTGAATATTCTGTAGAGGAGTAGGAGTTGAAGAATCCTTCAAGGATTCGAAGGGAACAAAGCTTAGGAGGGACAACATTTTCATACACACGGTGAAGCTTAAAGTCAAGAGTTCACAGAGGAGGCCAGAAGACAAGGGTCAAGACCTTTGGACCACTTGGAATTCTCCCAAGGATGGGAAGAAGTGTGCAAGCTCAGGAGGGAGCATAGCAACCACCAGATTCGCAGGAGGGAAAGATCTGTATCATTGATTTTCACGTCCAGGTGGTCCATAAGAGAAATGACCTGAGTCGTCAGATCTAGAACAAAGAACCTGACAGTTGTTAGATCTGTCAAGAGTTACATGGTGGTCAAGTCATCGAGAATAGCGGAAGTGAAGTCCTGATGAGAGTGGCAAATCGGGACATCGGTATTCGAGATATCGAATCTCTCGAGGTCAAGAAGTTGGGTAATCAGTAACGAAATTTTTGAATTAGCGATATTCGATATGAGTCGTCCGGTTGTGGGAGGATGCATGTCATGTGATCATCCATTTCAGAGATCCAGACACTGGAATTGCAAGATGCGAAAAGTTTCATTGTGGGCCTAGCTGACGTCGCATTAGGATATCGGGATTCAGAGGATAGGAAATCCCATGGACAAGAAGTCCCTGCATTTCGAAATTACGAAATCCAAAATTGCGAAGAAAGGGAAGACCGGAAATCGCCATATTGACATTTCGCGTATCGGGATATCGGGGATCCTGAGGATGGAAGGTTGAGCACTTGGGTCGTGAAACTCCAAAAGGAGATTAGGTTGCGGTCTTATGAGGACTAGTCACATGGACCAGGGGCATAGCCAGGAGGGGCTAAGGAAAAAGGGAGTGCATCGGTAGTCAGAGATTAGGAGTTCAAGAGGACAGGGAACTCTTTAGCATCGGGAAATATAAAGTCCTAAGACCTGAAACTGAGTTAGGGAAGCTCATGGTTGAATGGAGAAAAGTCATGTGGGTAAAACGGTAGGACCTATGACATCGAGTTTTCATCGAAGATTCCAGAAGGGGATTGAATGAGCCACTTCAGCTCGAGGAGCTGAATGAATGAACCTATGAGCAGGCATGGAGCGTGTAGAGGATAGGGCTTGCATCAATTTATAAACAATTTAAATATATATTTGTATTTTAGTAGCATCAACATGTCATAGATTCAATACAATCCTAATATTCTCTGTGTAATGATCTTTAAAATGCCTCAGAGAATTCAAAAATTGAGTGTGCTTAAAGAAAAAGTGATTTTTGAAGGTAAGGGCATAAAAGGGATAAAAAAATTTGAAATAGAGGGAATATCTCTAACAATACAATATTTGTGATTCCCATAATTCCATAGACCTCAAAATTCTCCAAACAAATATTCACAAATGTCTTCTATAAAATATCGAGGCTTTGTCAACACAAGTCTCAAAGTAGTTACAACAATATACTCATTAAAAATTCAATATATCAATTGTTGGAATTCAGCCTAGGTGGGGACGATAACACTCATTTTCACAACTACTTGGGCTATACCCAACAAACAATAGTGTTCCCTATATGTTAAAAAATCTTTGAATCATATAAACGGGGGAAGATTTGGAAGATGAACCTAAATCCAAATATACAAAACCTTCATCTTAGGATCAAAATCAGATTAAATATGATTAATAAATAATCATTTCATGCCCCCAAAATGATGGTCCCATCTCCACTACCTTCCTGTAGAAAATTACTTTAGGAGCTATTTGGAAACATTGATCAGTGAAACGAGTGACAATATTTACCTTAGGTGTCTTATTTCTCATTTCAACAGTTCCAAAGAAACCTAAAGGAGGTGTGGCTATGTTGCATCCCTTAGTGAATAGTGAAAGAAGAATTATATAGGTCCCTTTGGGAAATACTATTATTAAAAGTAGGACACAAATAGAAATTGGAACTCTTAGTCAAGTTTCTTAAGTTCTAAAATATGCACATATCGGAATTGTTAATCAATTTTCTTAGTAAGAGGAATTGAGAACGAGTTTACATGATCTACCCTAGTCACGAGGATTGCATAATAAAATGTATAGTGTCATGACACTTTAAATAATCAATGGAAAACATTATCATGGTCATAGAATTTCTAAATATGCAACTACATGAAAAACTCACAGATCAATGCTTTGAATATTACACACTTCTAATTGGCAATATTGATAATATGTAGAGAATAAATGGCACTCTCATAACAAAGAATTTATAATACTACTATATATTTTAAGAAAAATATTTCAATATTTATTTAATTTCTAACAAAACACTCATATTCTACCATAAATCTCTTGAAACAAAGACAATAGATATATTTTAAACAATTGTTGATATATGAGAAAATATGCAAAGATAAAGGTGATGTGCAATACACTAATAAAAAGGTGTAAATGGATCCAAACCTTGTTAAAGTATAACATTGTACAAGTATCACCAACCCTAGGAGTACACACTTCACAATTTAAAAAATGTGTAATAGAGAAGACTAAAACCTAGACTAAGGGAGAGTAATACAACTATCACATTAACAGTTTACCATCAGCTAAAAACCAAACTCTATATGCAAAATCCAGATGTCATTAATGTAAGGCAATTTTCTCAAGAATGCCAACATGAAGATCTAGATCACTAATGACTCAACTATCACATTAATAGAGTACCATCATCTAAAAACCAAAGTCCATATGCAAAATCTAGATGTCATTAATATAATGGGATTTTGTCAACAATGCCAACATGAAGGTCTAGATCACTACAACTTCAAGAAAAGGTAAATATAAATCAATAAATAATTAAATAAAAAATTGGACATAAATCAATGTCAATCCTAAATATGTAAAAATTGTATTCCCTAGTAATACCTAAAAGCCCTACATTATCCAATTCCATATACTCGAAGTCAAAAATGGAAAAATTATTGAATGAAATGGTACTATATATCATATTCTTATTTATAAAAAAATAAAAAATTACATTTAATTCTAAAAATAAAAAATTAGGTTTAATTCGAAATAAAAAAGATTGACAAAGCATATATAACAGTATAGTGGTGGGTAGAAGAGAGTGAAGAACTTTGTCTCATGAGTAAGATGGTTCTAGAGAGAGGGAGGCAAAAGAGAGAAATTGTTTACCAATAAAATTTGAAATCAAAACTGAGATAGAATGATAACAACCTCTAACGGACCTGAAAAAGAATGAAAAAAAGAAAATGCATGGATAAAGTGAACATTTGGAAATTTGTGAAAATCAAAACTAAAAAAGCGTGATAATCTCTAACGTATAGATGGTGCTTCAATATTTTCCTCCTCCTCTATGATTTGTCTGCTATGCATTTGTGGTTGGTTGTCTTAGATTTTGTGTGGTCAAGTCTCAGTTGGCTGTGTCTATGTGTTGAGGAGGATGGACTGAATTGGAGGCACCTGAATCATCCATTGGATCAAATAACACTTCAAGGGAAGGGCGATTGAGATTATGATTGATCATTATTGTCTCAATGGTATATTTTATTCTATAGTATTAATCTCTTTATGCTTATTCTCAATCTTATCTGTATCAATCTCATGTGTATACTTCCTTTTGTTTTGTCAATTTGATTACAAATATTTCATCTGCAGCTCTGTTGTATTCAGATGCAAACCATCATTGGTTGGAAGATGCCAGGTTTCAAACCCTTCAAAACCTTTTCACAAATCCAATTCAACCTAAATATATGTATGGTTTATCTTTCCTTCACTCGATAGGTTAACCTTGATTCCATGGCTCAAGGTTTTGGTCATGTTAAATACATGTAATCTCTCGTTAACAATAGGTTGAATACATGTATTATATTTCTTGTTAGCTTAACCTACCTCCAACCATGGTTCCAGGTATCAGAAATTTAGGGTTCTTTTATCAGTTAACTAACCCACCTCCCATGTATTTTTACTTTTTATTTATTTATTTATCCCATCTCCCATCTATTAAACTCCCATGAATAGTAACCTCTAGAACTCTAGTGACATGTCCAGTGACAAAAAGAATGAAAAGTGGATAATGTGAATTCATCAACCCTCAATGGTGATACTATTTTGGATCTTCTAGAATCTTCTTGAAGGTATTCACATGGATATCCCCATATGTGTGAGTAATTAGGGTTGATGTGGAATCATCTTGTACCATGGTGGTCAACACGGTAGGTCAACTTGTGGGAGGTATGACTTCCTCATAGAACTCTGATTGAGGAATTTGACGCACCATTGGAAAGGAAGCAGATTGTATAATATGAAATATTTCAACATAATTAGGAAGTAGGTTCAAAAAAAAAGTCAGTTGATGCCTCATAATGGCTCTGGCATATTTCTGACAGTTTCCTACCTAAAATTTCCAAAATGGTACCTACCACTAAAATAAAGGTCTGCAAGTTGATTTCTCCAATTTTTTCCACCCTAAAAACATCAAGATATATGAAAAATAATATAATGGTCTAATCTGGATCATTTGTAGACAAAAATTGAGAGAAAAATATCAATATTGATATTATATTAAGGGGAAATTATTATACCCATACATATCTCATGCACTTAGTTATGTTTCTTATGTGTGATTATTATTCTCTAGTATTTAGTATGTTAATCATATTTTCATGATATTCAATATCATTCTTAACAAATTTAATGTTGAAATCATAAGAATCACATTGCCTCCTTTATTCCATTGAACATCCTATTGGGTGAGACTTGTTAACATGTCTATTTATTCTGAAGATTTATTTTCATTGACTTGTTATATTTTTTCCATTAAAACTCAATATTTGAAGGCCTCTAATTTATCAAGAAACAAAACATATTTTGTATAAAAACCATCTAAACCCCTTTATCATAGTCATATTTCATTGGTGATTGAATCTATACCTTTGTCTTTTCTATTTGAGTTAAATATTCTAATATTTTTTTACTAAAGGTATTCTCACCTTATTTAATAAGTGTATTCAATGCACTCTTAAGAATTTGATTTCTCAGTTATGATAACATCAATTTCACCTTCAAATTTTCCTTGACAAATGATGATGGAAATGACCCAGTAGGAGTAAAATATTATGTAATGCCATTAGATTTTAGTGTTTGAGAGGAAGTAGTAGAGACATTATTTTAAATAAATTTTTGAATTAACATCCAAACAAGTGAATATGGAGTAAGCACTGAAGTGGAATTTCTCATATTTACTTTTTTCTCATTAGTAATGTGGAAACCACTAGTTAATATCTTTTTTTCTTTGCATGATTTTTATTTACTAGAGAAGCTTGTCTTATTCTTGATTTATAAACAATCTGAATATATATTTGTCTTTCAATAGCATCAATATGTCATAGATTCAATACAATCCTAATATTCTCTATGTAATGTCCTTTAAGATGCCTCAAAGAATTCAAAAATTGAGTGTGCTTTAAAGAAAAATTGATTTTTCGAGGCAAGGGAATAAAAGGGATGCGAGTTTTAGAAATAGAGGGAATATCTCTAAAATTACAAGAGTCGTGATTCTCATAAATCCATAGCCCTCAAAATTCTCCAAAAAAAATATTCACAAAGGTCTTCTGTAAAAGATCGAGGCTTTGTCAACACAAGGATGAAAGTCGTTACAACAATATACTCATTAAGACTTCAATATATAAATTTTTGTCATTGAACCTAGGTGGCAATGATAACACTCCTTTTCACAACTACTTGGGATATACCCAACAAACACTAGCATTCCCTATATTTTAAACAAGCTTTGAATCACATAAAAAGGGGAAGATTTCAAAGATGAACCTAAATCCAAATATTAAAAACCATCATTTAAGGATCAAGATTAAAAATGATTAAGAAATAATCCTTTCATGCCCCCAAAATGATGGTCCCATCTCCACTACATTCCTGTAGAAAATTACTTGAGGAAATATTTTGAAACATTGATGAGTGAAAGGAATTACAAGATTTACCTTAGGTGCCATATTTCTCATTTCAACAATTCCAAAGAAACTTAAAGGAGGTGTGGCTATGTTGCATCCCTTAGTGAATAGTGAAAGAAGAATTATATAGGTCCCTTTGGGAAAAAATATTATTAAAATTAGAACACAAACACAAATTGGAACTCTTAGTAGAGTATCTTAAGTTCTAAAATATGCACATATTGGAATTGTTAATCAATTTTATTAGTAAGAGGAATTGAGAATGAGTTTACATGATCTACCCTAGTCATGGGGATTCCATAAGAAAATTTATAATGTCATGCCACATTAAATAATCATTGAATAACATTAGCATGGCCATAGAATTTCTAAATATGCAACTACATGAACAACTCACAGATCAATGCTTCAAATATTACACACTTTTAATTGGAAATATTGATATTATGCAGAGAATAAAGGGCACTCTCATAACAAAGAATTTAGAATACTACTATATAGTTTAAGAAAAATGTTTAAATTGTTATTTAATTGCTAACAAAACACTCATATTAGTCATGAGATTCTACCATAAATCTCTTGAAACAAAGATAATATATATATTTTAAACAAGTATCACCAACCTTGTGTAATATAGAAGACCAAAACCTAGACTAAGGGAGAGTGACTCAACTATCACATTAACAGTTTACCATCATCTAAAAACCCAACTCTATATGAAAAATCTAGACGCCATTAATGTAATGGAATTTTTTCAACAATCCCAACATGAAGATCTAGATCACTAATGACTCAACAATCACATTAGTAGTGTACCATCATCTAAAAACCAAACTCTATATGCAAAATCTAGATGTCATTAATGTAATGAGATTTTGTAAACAATGCCAACATAAAGATCTAGATCACTACAACTTCAAGAAAAAATAAATATAAATCAATAAATAAGTAAATAAAAAATTTGACATAAATCAATGTCAACCCTAAATATGTGAAAATTGTATTCCCTACCTCAAAGCCTTACATTATCCAATTCCATATATTGAAAGTAAAAAATGAAAAATTATGTAATTAAATGATACTATATTATATCCTTATTTAAAAATTATATTTAATTCTAAAATTAAAAAATTTAATTTAATTTCAATCCTTACATTATCCAATTCCATATATTGAAAGTAAAAAATGGAAAATTTATATAATTAAATGGTACTATATCATATCCTTATTTAAAAATTATATTTAATTCTAAAATTAAAAAATTTAATTTATAAAAAAACTGAAAACACGTATCTAAGAGTAGTGGGTTGAAGAGAGTGAAGAATTTTGTTTTAATTCGAAATAAAATAACTAACAAAGCATATATAACAGTGGTGGGTTGAAGAGAGAATAATTTTAACTTAAAAAAAGCATATAAAACAGTGGTGGGTTGAAGAGAGAATAATTTTAACTTAAAAAAAGCATATAAAACAGTGGTGGGTTGAAGCGAGTGAAGATTTTTGTCTTATTTATTACTCATGGATGGTTATAGAGAGGGAGGCAAAACATCCATGAAATTTGAAAAAGCATGATAACAACCTCTAACGGACATCGTTTGGGAATTTGTGAAAATCAAAACTGAAAAAGCCTGATAACAACCTCTAACGAACCTGAAACAGCATGATAAAAATCAAATGCATGGACAAAGTGAACGTTGGGGATTTGTGGCATCAGCTCTAACGTACTGATGGTGCTTCAATATTTTCCTCCTCTATGATGTCTTTGGTATGCATTTGTGGTTGGTTTTCTTAGCTTGTGTGTGGCCGAGTCTAGGTCGAGTCTCAGTCAGCCGTGTCTATGTGTGATAGAGGAGGAGGCTGGACTGAATTGGAGGCACCTGAATCATCCGCTGGAGCAAAGGGAAGGGCCGATAAGTATAGTCTCAACGGTATATTTATTAGTTCTTTTTGCAGAAGCCCTAGATTGTTTTGTAAATTCATTCAACAGTATTAATCTCTTCATGCTTATTCCAATTCTCATGTCTATCCTTCCTTTCGTTTTGTAAATTTGATTGCAAATATTTCAGATTCATCTCTGTTCTATTCGGATGGTTGGAAGAGCTCAATGGCTAAAGGAAGATGTCAGGTTTCAAACACTTTAAAATCTTTTTACAAATCCAATTCGACCTAAAGGTATGTATGGCTTCTCTTTCCGTTAACCTTATGTCATTTCTCTTGCTATGGTTCCAGGTATCGGCCATCTTGAATACATGTAATATTCCGTTAACAAGAGGTTTAACCTACCTATATTATCTCTCTCAGTATCTTTAATAGTTTAATATCTTGTATTATCTCTCTCATTATCTTAACCTACCTATATTATCTCTTTTTATTTAAGTAATCTTTCATTCGTTTCTCATCTGGAGTAGCTTAACCGACCCATCTCTACTAATGAAATTTAGGGTTCTTTGATCAGTTCACTGTATTTTTACTTGATTTTTTTATTTATCCCACCTCCCAACTACGCGTATTCCACTCTCAGGAATAGTAACTTCGAAAACTCCAGCGATACGGGCTCCACTCACTACGCGTCAAGAAAAACTGGGACACAGAGAGTTATGCTGAATGGCTTTGAGGAGTTATATTAATTTTTTTTTTAACTTAACTTTTGTAATTCCCTAAATAAATGCAATTTTTTTTTTTTTTTTCACTTTAACTTGTATAATTCCCTAAAATAATGCAATTTCAAACCGCAAATACATAAGCACAAACTAAAAATCTCAGAAGTTTAAAACTTAGCCTCCTATGCCCGGACATGTCCGCGGGCGCCTAAACAGAAAGAACGAAAAGTGGATTCAAATGTTGTGATAGAAAAGAGATATTTGCATTTCTTCCCACCCAGCATTGTTTTTTATATGAATTGTTTCTATCTTTTTATTTGTAAATGAAAATAAAAGTAATGAAAAATTAAAAAAATTAAAATTTGATATTTTAAATAGTAATTTATATATTGTATAAATATGAATCGCTTTTATCTTTTGATTTTCAAATAAAAAAATAGTAATTATTTCTTTTTAAATTAAAGTTTTTAATTTTTAATAGTAGTTTACATATAGTACAAATATATGAATTGTTTTTATCTTTGTATTTTTAAATAAAAATAAAAGAAATATAAAAAATTATTTACACTAAAATTTCTTAGTAGTTTATGTATCTATATATAGGATATATGAATTGTTTTTTATGTTTTTAAATAAAAATAAAAAAATTAGAAATTTCTTTAAAAAAAATTTAAAATTTTTAATGTTTAAAAATATGTTGTATTCATTGTTTATATTTAAATTTCACATTTATAGTTTATTTATTATATTTAAACTTTTTATGATCATAAATTATATGATTTTAACATTATAATTTTAATTTTTAAGTATTTATTTGTATTTATAATTAATTTTATTTTAATTAATTAAGTAAATAGACAATTTTGTATATCATTTTTTATGTACACTTAATAATTTATTATATTATGTTTTAATTTAAATATTTATTAATTTTTTTATTGGGATGAAACATTTTACATGTGGTCTCTTTTTTTTTTTAAGTAAGTGTGTGATGCAAATTTATAATATCTATTTCCTATATGATTTTTGTCTTTTGTTAGCTTATTTGTATTTCTTTGTATTTTGTATTAAAATTAT
>SNQJ01S0022282.1:0-22182 GCA_010110895.2 Picea sitchensis
TTAATGGCCTAAAGCCGACATAAATAAAATAACATTACTAATCTAAATTACAACTAATAGCCTAAAGCCGACATAAATAAAATAACATTACTAATCTAATATGCCCCAATTAAGTGGTAATGAGCCAATATTAGGGCTTAACAGGCTGATTCATATAAGGTTGGTTGGGCATCGTTCCTGCAGGAATGTTCTGTTGAGGGTTATAGACATTTCCCCCAGCCGGATTAGATTTGGGTTGGGGGTTTCCCAAAGCGTGAAACTCACCTCCTCTAGGTGGGAACCTAGAGGATATAGGTGGATTTATCATGCCAAAAGTATTGTTCAAAATTTGCGCCAAGGAGGTAGGGTTGTAGGACAAAACTTGAGTCGAAGCTTATCCTCCAGGTTGGTTATTCCACCCAGAAGTAAGAGGATTGGACCCAGGGTTAAAAGCAGGGATGCCTCCCATATTAGAAGTCATTTGGGGGATTTGAGAACCACCAAATGAAAAAGGAGTGTAGGGAGGTGTACTTCCCCCAAGCCCAATGCTAACATTAAGGCCAACAACTGGGAAGGAGTTCAAAAACTACGAAGTAAAGTTGGGAATACCATAAGAAAATGGACTAGAAGCCATAGGGATGGACTGAACATTGTATCCTGGTGAGTGACCAAGAGACCCAAAAGGGTTCGAGGAAAGAGATTGAGAATTTACTATAGGTCGGGCCATAGTAATGATAGGTGCCTCCAACAATACAACCATCGAGGTTGCAAGAGTCAAAGAGGTGCCATTAACTATAGTAGATATGGGAGTCGATAGGCTTCTAGTGTTCTGAGGACCAGATTCAATACTCATCCATGTATAATCATAAGTCTGAATAGTGATGTGTGTGTACCACTCCTAATAACTCTACACCTTTTAGAAGGCAAAGACTCGAAATCTAGTGGTAATTTTAACAAGCGACGGGACCGACGGGGAGGTTGGTACGACTCTATGATGACTTAAGACTCTAAAGATAAAAAATATATCCTAAGGCCAACTAGTAGTCAATTATCATACCAAAAGTCAAACGGCCAATATGCATGCAAACGGGGTAAAGTGGTTGAGTGGCCTCCCTCCCTAAAGAAGGTATGTCTCGCCCAAGAGGGGCCTGAGACTCCCTTCTAAAGATCGGAGGTAACAAAATCAGTTACAAGGGACATTGTGGGCTTAATAACCAGTCGGTTAGATCCCCTCGGAGAGGTAATCCTCCATAAAGTTTGTGTGTTGTACAAGCCTTATCTGACCCAGGGTATCTGCAAAATAACCCGTGCAAGTAACCTATGAGACACCTAAGTCAAGCAACTAATAAACCATTGTATAATGGATGCACTGGTGATAATTCATAAGTCAGATCCACCGTATGGGCAGGGTATCAAAGCCTAAAACCTTGAAATCACCACCTCTCATGGAGGTAAGGGCACTAACAAGATCCTCATATACGAATAGATCCCCAGAAATCGGGGGAATCTCCATTCAACCAACTTCATGCGACCTCATGATTAACTTCGGTGTGAGTGGAGCCTCCTGATCTTACCAATTATACAATGGATTTCTCCACTCCCTGACTCAGATACATATGGTGATCTAATTTCCTTGGAGAAGTTTACTCACAAAATCCTATTCCAAGGCACTAAATCCTAGGCTAGTTTGTGCACCCTAGAAAATAAAATCGTTACTAATAAATTTTAAATTATAGAGTTGATTTTATAGCTATGATTACTCAAAAAGGTATGGTAATGAAACTCATGGTGCTATGACTCTGCAAGAAAAGTAAATATGAAAATAATGCAAATTGCTAACTTTAACTTTCGATGAATGATATGATTCTAAAAACTAATGCAATTTTCAAATCCAACTCTGCAATTCATAAGTAAAAATGCAATCTTTCACTATATTCACTAAAATAATGGTAAATATTCAAAAGACAAAAATTCCAAGCAATGCAAAATGCCTATTTTTCCGTATTTTCAATATATCAAAACTGAAAAATGCATGGACTAAAAAATAAATTGATATATAAACCTACTGTGTATAAAAGAGATAACTTAAGTAAGATACCAAGCAACAAAACACCTAGCCCAATGTGCAAGGACAATAAAAAATGAAAATATGAAGAGAAAGATTTCGCCCAAAAATTCAACCAAAAGAGGGTTTCCTGTCATCCCACAAGCACTCAAAAGACACTATAGAGACCCAAGAAGGCTCAAATGGCATCAAATCCCATCCAACAAACACCTAACTAGGAAAAAAGGCAAGGCAAACTAATGTATGTGACTGTTTAGGAAAACAAAGCATATATACACAGCTTGCAGTGAGACAACCTGCATGTATACGCGACTGTCAAGGCAAAAAGTACATATATTCTTTAAAACAAGGTCAGGCAAGGGATAAAGGCTGAAAAATCATACCCATAATGCACAGGATCTTCCAAGCAATGACATGACAAGAACCACAATAGAAACAATAACAATCTAAGGAGAAAAGTACTTCAAACACTAAGAAAGAAGATTTGTCCCCAATATGGTCGCCAATTCTGTTACAAGGAAAAATCTCTCTATGGCTAGGGTAAACCACAACAAATGGATATGACTGCATAAATCAACTCTATCCCAAAAACATGCTATATAAACCAATGTGCAAGCGAGATAAGAAAGGTACCTACCTCGTCCAGATGTTTGATGATGTCCACAATTTAGCACTTTGACCCAAAGCTTTATAGTTGCAACAAGTTCTCAACAAACAAGTAGAGCAAGTATATAGTGATAATATAAAAGGTTATCACATTAGATAACATAATCCATTAATATACAAAACAAACATGCCCATGGATAATAACTCATATATTTGCAAGATATCAATTGGACGGGAAGAGAATATTTCTATTAATAAATGATCAACATAAGTGAAAATATTACATACTTCCGTGTCGACATGGTTCAAAACCGAGAAACCAATTTCCTTCCATTTGGGCCTCCACCACTTCAATCCTCCACCAAAGGCAATCTCATAGAAGGGAGACATTGAGGTTATCCATCAATAAAGGAAGATCTTGGGGGCTGAACACTGTGTTCAGACTTAAAGGACAAAGGGATGCAGACTCAATATGAAGTAATAATTTCTCTAGAGTAACTTTGCTCTCAAAGTTGAATTCTTTATCCTTTTCCATAGCTTGGAATTGGCCCAATTATACCTTCAAAATGGAACTAAAGGGTTGATTCAGAATGTTTTCAATATATGGAAGGCCAAGGATCAGATATCTCCTGTCTTGACATGGAAACCCGACATTTAATTTTGATTTTCTGGCACAAATCTCGATGTACACTGGCTGTAATGGAGGATTATGTGTATATTCTTGTTGTATAAGGTGCAAGATGCGTACAAGTGGAAAAAATTGTATTTTTGTCTCTGGATTCTAGTAACAGGGAAGACAAGTCTGCATAAGGAAATGGAATAAGGCCCTCTCTGCAAGATTGGATAGGGTGAGGCAAATCTTTCTCTAACAGTCATAGTTCCAACCCTTCTACGATGAAAACAATGGGTTTCAAGTTGTCGTCTGACGACCGACGATATATCGACGAATATATCATTTGACTTTATACTAACTATTTTGTCAGAACTATAGTTGAACTAATGATGAAAGTTTGTTCGTCGAAAGAGCATCAAAATTGTAGTGATGAAAACAAGGTCCATGCTTTCATTAGAAGTGTGATGTGTTCATGACAAAAATTCATCGATAAAGTGTCAGAAAAGTGGCCCAATGTAATAGTGATGCTCAAGATATACACATTTTTGTTCAACTACCCTATCTTCCATAAAAGAGCACTTCTTTCATGTGCAACACAACTGATTTTTCTCTTAGTTTTAATTTTCCTCTCTTACACTTAGTCTTGGGAATACTTTCATTTTCCTTTCATCTCATATTCTTGAACTTAGTTGCATTCTATTACATTTCCCATTACTTATATTTTTATACTTAGTGTCATATTCTTATCAAACTTCTCTTCTTATCTCATAAGTTTCCTCTCTTATGCCTAGTCTTGGGAATACTTTCATTATCCACTCATCTCATATTCTTGAACTTATCTTCATTCTCTTACATTTCCCATTACTTATCTTCTTATACTTAGTGTCATATTCTTATCATACTTCTCTTCTTATCTCATACTTATCTTATCTCATACCATGTATTATCTCATACTCGATCTTCCCTCCTCTCTTATACTTATTCTTGGTCCCCATTTATCATATCCCCTCATTCATGATCCCCTCTCACTCCTGATCTCCTCACTCCTGATGGTCCACTCATCCCCTCTTTCTCCAGATCCCCTCTCACTCCTGATTTTCCCTCACTCCCAATGGTCCACTCTCCCCCTTCCTTAACATATTTCCCAAAGTATTTACTATTCAATATTTAACGAATAAAATTATCTATTTTTTGTAAAGAAGTTGTTTGGTCCATTTCCAAGAAAATGTTGCATTCAAGGAGAAATTTGGTTATCAAGAACCATTTTACATACTTGAACTAAAGAAATAAATATTTTGGGTTCGTTGTTTAGCATTCTCCCATTTGATATCCCAATCCAAGAACATCAAGCTAGATATTTTAGACAATAATAGAGGAGTACTTCCCCTATAAAAATGTAGGGTGATTTTGTCCTCGTGAGGTTCTTGTTTGGATCTTGACCAATATAAACATCAACACCCTCACTCAAACTTAAATATTAATCCTTAGGGAAGACTAAGAAGTCAAACCAACATAGGGGATATATTAGGATTCAAATTAAAAGATGAAAGTAATTTGTACAAGAGAAAGAAAGAGATAAAAACTAAATCCAATTCATGAAAAATAGAATATGACTAAAATAAAAGAAACCTAAAACTAAAAATGTCATTCATCGAAAGAAGAATCAAATAAAGGTAAGATTTTAATCCTAGCAACATGGGACACATCATGTACATTATCAGTGAAAGAATTTTCACTGAAGACTTGTAAAGTAAACCAAGGGAAATAATTGGGAAAGGAAGGTTAACCATTTGAAATAAAGCCCAATAAAAATATTCCTAAGGTAATGATCTGAAAGGAAAAAAAAGCAAGCTTACGATAATTGATAATATAGTGAAAAAAATAACAACACAATTCTCCGATCCAACTATCACACATAATTTCTCTTTCATTTAGGGAAACAAAAAAAAATCTTCTAGGAACCTAGCAAAATGGGTTAATGGGGATACTTAGTCAAAATATATTTTAAAATTTTATCATATGAAACATTCCACAATCCATCAAACATTTAAGATTTATTTTCATGAATAAGTCCTTTTCCTATTTGAAAAAGACAAACTTTTCAACATCAGAAATTACATGTGATATATTTCACCAAAGTATCAATTTATCTTTGCCATAAGAGATAATTATGAATTCCAAATATTTAAATAATTCAATCTGAAGAGGTAAAGAGGGGATATTACAATTATCGAAGTCATAAAAAATAATCATGATAGAATGAAAAGGACTCCAAATATAAATTCTTTCACATAATGTGTTTAATATTAGATCAGAAACCAAAATGGGAATACATGAACGAGACTACATTTCAGATCTACTCTTGAGTTGGTGAATTTGTTTTTGATTAATTCTAAAAATGTTGCAAAGGAATTTGAGAAACCAAGTGTATATTAACACTTCTCTAATTTTCTTTCATATAAAGAGAAAAAATCCTGAGATACTAGTTGCACAAGCCATTTTCCAACTTGCATAACAAAAAAGAATCTTATGTTCAACTATTTGACGGTTTGGGAAAAATTGTTCTTCTCAATGACTGTCTTATTAAAATGAAATTAGACTAAAAAATAAAAAACAAGGACCAAGATTAAAACTAATCTTAATAAAATACCGCTAAGGTACTCTAAACTTAAACTATAGTGGTTTCCATAAAACTTGTGTAAAAGCATAACGTCGGTGCAATCATTCATGTATTAAACTTTCATTCATTAAGCTAAATATCACAACCTACTTCTTGAGAAATAAGCATTATGTTCTTTCCCACAATATTTCCTTCGATAGAAGACTCAATGCCCTTGATTGTTGTAGGATTTGATTCCCTAGACACATCATCTTGTTACTGAAATCAAAATTAATCAAATTAAACAAGTAGAACCATAAAAAAATTATTTCCTCCATCTTGTAATGATATTTTCCACCACCAATCCTTTGTCATGCTTAAAATACAAATAAAAATCTCATTAAAAAATCACCAAGGCATTTATTTCCTCTTGTCATTAATGATAATAATGTGAAACATCTGTATTGTTGGGGTACATGTGCAACTACATACTTAGTGGCATACTCATTTTTTTCCATTTTTTCTACTATTTAGGAGGATTGCTATTTATATCATGTCTATTTATAGTAGGTTTATTTTTAGTCGTTTGATTCCTATATTTAATACCATGGGAAAATACCATCGGTTTGAAAAACCATGGGCTCATAAACCACCATTAGGAAAATTCCTATTTTTAGCTACCATTAGGCCAATTCCTATTTTTTAGCCACCATTAGGCAAATTCCTATTTTTTAGGAGATAATTCCTATTTCCTTAATTTTAGGAGATATTTCCTATTTCATGGCTATAGAGCACACTTTAGTAAGAATATTAGCCTCCTAGTGAAGTTCACATTACCCATATAATACTTGGCGTTAACTCACTTCACCTATTTAGTGACTTTCCATAATTAGCAAATTCTCACTCAATTAGGACTTTAGTTCCATTATTGGAATCTAGTCTTATTCTAAGACATTTGTTCTATTATGGAATGCATGTTGACTTCATGTAGAGTTATCACTAAGTTCAAACCTATATTTTTGACCTTTTCTTATGATTAGCAACTTTTGACTTTAGTTAATTAATTTCTATTGGGAGAAGTTATTTTCGTACTTGAGCATGCACATGGAAATCCCAACCTAGTGCACATTAATCCTCATGTGGAGAGTCCTATATATTATACTCATTATCAAGGATTAATAAATTATGATCAGAGTTGGTTTCTTAGTCTCTTATGTCTGAATATTGATTCTATTTTTCCCTCTCCTCTCTCTCTTTTGCAATTAGCTAGTGTAGTATTTCCTTCTCACAATTAGGTCTTGGATTGTGGTTTAATCCTACATGGTATTAGAGCCATTATTGTGAGGGAGTATTCAATTTTATTTCAATTTTATAGATTATATTGGAAAACCCATAGAGAACTATGGATCAACCATCTTCTTCAGTGATCTTGACCCCCTTCAACTACTTTGAGTGGAAGCCCAAGATAGAGCTTCTACTTCAAAGAAAGGGTTTGTATAGGATCCCCATGGGGACTGAGGTAGAGCCTACTTCAACCATAGAGAAATCAAAATACTTCAACAGAGTGGATGAACCCTATAGGATATTGTGCTTGCGAATCTCTCCAAATATCCTCTTTTATGTCGATACTTGCAAGACTCCTAACGATGTTTGGACAATGTTGAAGGATTTGATAGGAAAACAAGACAATCTAAGAGGTCATCAACTGGAGAGTGTTCTACATACATTGAATCCAAGATATTTCAAGACCCTATGGGACTACTTCTATAATTTTAAAATTTTTCTTTCTCATGTTAAGGCTTGTGGAATTAATAATAAAGATGAACAATTAATCTTTTCAATTCTAACAAAACTAGAACCAGAGTGTTCTGTCTATACTTCTTCTTTTCATACTACCAGGTTAGTTATGGGACCTACATGGAAGATTCCATCCCTAGGTGATTTTATGGAGTCACTTATCCATGAACAAACAAATATCATCCAAATAGGGGCACTTAATAATTCCAATCCCCATGCACTTACAACTCAAGGAAGTTCAAAGAAGAATAAGTAGAAGAATAAGGGTAATAAGGACCAAGAGAACAAGAAGGAAGGTAAACAAAAGTCCATAGATGAGAGTTTGAGTTCCAAGGCATAACAATGCAAGAAATAGAAGACACAATGTTCCTATTGTAACTAGAGGTTCCATCCTGAGAGTTATTGCATGAAAAATACCATAGATATCATGGCACAAACATTTGAGCAACATGGACTTGAGGATTGTATTCTATATAATGCAAGGAAAAATGATCATTAGAAAGAGGTAATGGTCATGCATTACTTGCTATTTCTTCTTCTCCTAATGCTTGGGTTCTTGATTTAGGGGCTACCCATCACATGTCCTCATTAGATAGACTTTTCTCATACTTGGAGACCTTCTCCAGAGGCTACCCATCACATGGCCTCATCAGATAGACTTTTCTCATACTTGAAGACTTGTTCCAGACCACTAATCTTCATGGGAGATGATTCTCCTATAGAGGTTTGCGGTAGGGGTAGAGTTGATATAGACTATGCATGCTTTCAATATGTACTTTATGTTCCAAAGTTTTCAATGAATCTTATCTCCATCTATCAAATCAATCATTCAGGTTCAGGGAAGAAGGTGGAGTTCACTCCAGACTCAGTTATTATTTCTGACTTGTCAGATGGTTCAAAAATTTCCATTAGTGAGGTTAATCACCATTCCAGGTTGTATACCTTCTCTAACTTCACTGATAAATATGATTATGTATCTCTTCTTACACATGCTAATGAAGAGTCCAGGTTGTGGCATGAGAGGTTTGGGCATATGAATTTTAAATATTTAGATCAACTTAGTAAGGGTGGAATGGTATATGGATGACCCCACATTAAGTACATAAATGGAATTTGCCAGGGCTACATACTAGGAAAACATATTGAGGAGAAGTTCAACATAGGTAAAGCATGGAGGACATCATTACTTATAGAGTTGGTTCAGAGTGACATTACATATCCTTTCCCACACCCATTGATCAATAAAGATAATTATGTTCTTACTTTCATTGATTTTTTTCAAGATATATAGGGGTCTACTTTCTCAAATTAAAATATGAGGTCTTTGAGTGTATTAAATATTTCAAGCATCTAGTTGAGAACCAAACATGGAAGAGGATTATGAAGCTTCATACAGAAAATGGAGGAGATTATGTGAATAAGTATGTTGAGCATGTTTTTTCAGAACCAGGTACAAATTTGCAACACAGTTCCATATACTCCACAAGATAATGGGGTAGCAAAGAGAAAGAACATGACATTGAAAGAGATGGCCAACTGTATGTTTCAAGATAGAGCACTACCTCCAAAGTTATGGGCTAAAGGTATAAACTATGCAACCTACATTCAGAATAGATTTCCTCATAAATCAGTCAAGGGAGCCACTCCATATGAGGCTTGGAGAGGGAAGAAAACATAAGTCACTCACTTCCGATTTCTTAGTTCCCGTGCATGGGATGGGATCCCTTCTGATATAATGAAATATTTGGAAGCTCATAGTAAGGAGTGTATTTTTGTTGGATATCTAGATGGAGTGAAGGGATATATTTTATTATATACTACTTCAGATACATTATTCATTCAAAGGAGTGTTAAGGTTGAAGAGGGTCCTTCACAGGTACTTCCGCAATATTCAAAACCTCCATATCCACCACCATTAGTTACAGAACTTCATGATACTTACTCTAATCAGATATTTGAATCTAATATATCTGATATTTCTGATCAACAACAAGAAGTTCTAGTTCCAAAGCATTGAACATGATGGGCACAATAGATTCTTCACGAATCAGGTGATCTTGTTGATCCACGAAGAATTATATATCAATTTGTGTGTTGGATTACTGAGAGGGGGGATGAATTAATAATGAGAAATTTATACCACTTATTAATACTTTTAAGCCATAATTTATATTCCTTCAACTTATTCAACAATGTTCATCAGTTCATCATTAATATGTTATTGCATCATATAATATTAACATCTATCAGTGCATAATAAACAATAATAGACACATCCACTTAATGCATAGTACACCAATATTTTATGTGGAAACCCAATGTGGGAGAAAAACAAAGAATGATTTTCTTATATGTCTTTAAGAATTACATTCAAGGAAGCACCAATTTCCAATTTTTCAGCTCCAATTGGAAGGAGAATCCAACCCCCTAGTTTCTCAGGCTACAACTTCAAGGAAGATCCAACTCCCCAATTGTTTGGCTACAACCAGAAGGAGGCTAAAACCCCCTATGTTCTTTGGATGCAACCGAAAGGTGGCTAAAACCACCTATATCTCAGGCTCCAACCTAAAGGAAGAGACACCTCCCTGATTCTTCGGCACCAATTAGAAGGAGGCTAGAACCTCCTTTCCTTTACCTGTCCAACCGCCTTGAAATATAAATGCCAAATGTAGACAACCTATCACTGAATAAAATAATTCCACTCTCAAATTTTACGAACAACCTATAACAAATTGTACCAATCAACCTACACCAAACAACTTGTAGCAACCTATACCAATAAATTTTAACAACCTGTACCAACAATTTATATCAACACAAGTGCATCAACTATGCACAACATAACCTGTCACAACAACCTATCACATCAACTTGTCTCATCAATCTCATTAACCCATCAGATCTATTCACCAAGATCAATCACCGAGACAATTCTCAACCATATGCACAATATCACCAAGATGTGCATCAACCAAGACTACTTAAAAACATCAACAAGATGTATCACAATCAATATGTTCTTCTAAAATTATACCAAGTCGTATATGTTGCATCATCCATAAACCATGTGCCAACAATAATACTAGCAAGTGGCTCTAACAATGAACCAAATATGTACCAATCATGCATCAGCTATAGATTAAACTATGACTCATCAATATGTACCAACATCACCATACCATACACCTCATGTATGTGCCACTCATCAACTATTTGTCCCAACATGTATCTCAATTATATAGCAAAGACATATACCAATATAACCATGAAAATGTCTCTAGAAATACATCACACTATCCATAACCAAATACCATAAACCCTCACATCAAATCATGTCCCAAAACCACACTGTTATGTAGCCTTAAGTGTGTACTAATCATATATCAAGACCACGAAAATATCCTCTCACAATGTACCATAAGATATACCAATAAGACTCAGACATGCACCAACAATATACTTCAGTAGATATGCCTCAAAACTATTATACAACAATTAATAAACTTCCAAGAGGGCATCGAACAGATTTACAAGGAAAAACCTCAACCATATTCATAGATTCAACAATACACATATGAAAACCATACCTTTTTCTTTTTGTAGTTGTGGATCTATTATGGATATGTTTCTGTTGCCATGATTTTTTTTCCGTGATTTTGTTTCCGTGGTTCTATTGCCGCGATTATGTTGCCATTGTTCTACTTTTGTAATTTTTCTTCCATGATTTTGTTGTCGCGATTCTGTAGCCGTGATTTTGCTTCTGCGATTTTTCTGCCATGAATTTACTATTGCAAATTTTATCTATCAAGAATACCTACCAAATAAAATTTCACAAATGGATATTCAATTATATTAAAAAAATAGGTGCAGATAGGAGTCCCTTTCTCTTCTAACCACTTTTCCACTTACAACCACTTTATACACAAATAGTAAGTTCTCCACTTTTAGTCACAATTAATTAATTTTTAATTATTTTCTTAACGCAACCACTCAACCCATGATTAAATCCTAGTTTCACCCACTTTACTAGTCAACTTCTTCTAGTAGCTTCTAGAATACTTGAACTTCTTTAACCTTCTAGGGGCTTCTAGATAACTTATGAGGGTTCTCAAAATTCACAAGGCCATAAATCTCTAACCGTGAGGAGTTATGTGGCATTCCACATATCACCGTAATGGAATGGCATGTATTATCCATATAGAATAGTCTTACTTGAAAATATACTAATCTTCATACCATTATAAATCAAACAAAATTGGGTTCTTACCCATACCTCTAGAGCTACCAGAATGTGATACCGGACATACTCAAGGGTTGAAATCAATATCTAAGGGTTGACATAAATCTACAACATCACTCTCCAAGGGTTGACATCAATAACAACCAACTATCCAATTGTCCATCAATCTAAACCAACTTTCAAACAATCTCCCCCTTTGGCATTGATGGAAACACCAACATTGATGGCAACACTTAGTCATGGAAACACTTCCATCTCTCTTCATCAATGTTTCTATCTCTCCCACTTTGACATCAATGGAAAATTGTATCTCCCTTTGGGGTTTCTCCCTGTGTCTTCATGACTCTGATTACTCTCTCTCTCCCTTTGAAAAATGATTTATTCCCCATGTCAATATGTCTCCTGCTGACACTGAACCTGATCTAACCAATCATAAGAAAAATAATAGCTCCGCCTATGGTTATGTCTCCCATGTCTTCTTGTACCTTCCTCCCTTTGGAGTTATTGTCCATTGGTGCTTCCTTGTGTAATCAACTGACATATATGAAAAGCATTCAAGAATAAACATTCAAATATTCTTGTATCATTATGATCCATTATGATAATATTCCTTTATCTCTGAACCACTCTGTGAACCAATCTCTCAACTAGTCTTTGAACCAATCTGTCTTGAACTCATTCTCTCATCCACTAACATACATCTTTCCAAATCTACTAAGTGTTCTTACAAATCCATATCTATCCATAATTTCCATTACTATGCTACACAACCATCCACAATGTTGACTTATCTGTCACTATACTATCATGAAGTATTCACTGCTGCAATTGATCAATCTGTCATAATGTACTTCTGCTAACTGACTGCTCTGAATTTTTCTACTCAAACTCTGCAAGCTACTCAAAGGATGGTTCTCTAATCTATAGCAGCTACTGCATTGAATACCCCATTCTAATATTCATATTACCTAGGAGTCTCCAATATGTATGACTCAAAACAATACCTTTTCGATGTAGTAATCATCCTCATTGGTAGACTCAACATCTCTCTGAACTATGACTTCTTTCTTTCTATATGTGGATTCATCTTGCAGTAAAATTTCTGAAAGTACAATCTCTCGAACCTGTTCTTTATTCATTTGATCTTATTTTCTTTATCTTACTAATGCAAATCCTGCAATCTCTGGGACCTGCTCTATATTCACTTACTTTTGTTCTTGTTCTTTTCTTTTCCAAATCTTGGTGTATCTAATATTTGTTTCTCTCTTCATGGATGGAACTGTTATGCTTCTACAATTCTGGGCTATATGACCATAGTTGTGGCATTTGTAGCATTCAATATTTTATGGGGACACATAATCATTTCTTGCTTGAACATTTATTTCATAAGCCCTACAATCTGCAAACTTATGTCCAAAGTTAGTACAATAAAAATAATGACCATAAAAAAAATTTACATACCTGGGAGTGGATGATCTTCTCTGTGTTGTATTCCTTCGGAAATCATGCTTTCGCTGATCATGATCTTCTCTTATATTGAATCCTTCATTATGAGTGAAGCTTCTTGGTTGTCTGAATGCGAAAGGTCTTCTTAGATATCCATCTCTTTTGTACTCTTCTTGTTGAGTCTTCTGTCCTTTTGGAATATTCTTCTTTAAGGGATTGTAATCTTCCTTATTTATGGAACCTTTGATGACTTCTACATAACTCTTAGGCTTCTCTTCACTTTTCCCTTCCAATTACCTATGACGTTTCTCTTAGACTATCTTTACTGATGATGTGTATGCTTCTTCAATGTTTTTGCTGATCTTGACAACTTCTACCCTTAGCATAACAACTTCTTCTTCAAGATTCTATACCTCTTCTTCCTTCTTCAACATCTAATTCCTCATGACTTATTTTGTTCTCCTTTCTTCTTCAAGTTGAATCTTTAGTCTGATTATTTCATCTTCAAGTTTTATTTCTTATTGACTAAACTCTTCTTCAAGTTGATTTAAATCGTTAGTTCTTTCTTTGAGATGATCTGTCAGTATCTTCTCTCTCGTTTCTGCTTCTTCCTTTTGTTCTGTCATTTTGATTTCCACACACTGATTTTGATCTTCTAGATTTCCTTGAACCATTATAACTTCTTCTATCTAAGCTCTTAATATCTTGATGACCTGATGGGATTCTTGAAAAAAAAGAATTCTTTCCTTTTGCTTCATCAATTCTTTCTTGAGTGAAATACTTTCTTCTCTTTCTTTATTTAATTCATATAAAGAAATGATCAATTTTGATTCATGATTGTCTTCTATTCTGTGTCATTAATAATATTCAAAGATGAACATTCAATTTCAAGATGTCTGCACTCTTCAAAATTAAAGCAAAAGAACTCACCTCTATTGGCTTCAGTCACTTCACACTCTTCTTCTTCTTAATATGTTTGACATGATGAGAATATTTCTTCCTCTTTAGCAAACTCTGAATCCATGATGAGAGAAAAATAGATATCATGTAGCTTATCCCAAAGTTCTTTAGCTGATGAACACTTTCCAACCTTTTCTCTTAGCGGATCAGGTAAACCTTCCCAAATGAAATCCACTACTATTTTTTTATTCTTCAATTCCTTCTTGGTTGTAGTCTTTCCTTTCTTTTTAGAATTATATCTTGTCACAACTGAATACCAAATATCATATTCCTATGCCTCTAAAAAGGTTCTTGTTCTTATGCTCCACATCTCATACTTTAGACCACTCCGAACATAAAAAATTGGTACTCCATTCTCAGTAAATTCCATGATTTCCTTCTAGTGGTTAAATTGTCTCTTGAAGGAACTTGCTCTGATACCAATTGTTGGATTACCAAGAGGGGGCATGAATCAATAATGAATAATTTATAACACTTATTAATCATTTTTAACCACAATGTATATTCCTTTAAATTATTCAACAATTTTCACCAATTCATCATTAATATGTTATTGCATCATATAATATTAACATCCATCAGTGCATAATAAACAATAATAGACACATCCACACAATGCACAATACACCAGTATTTTACGTGGAAACACAATGCGGGAGAAAACCACATAACGATTTTATTATATGTCTTTAAGAATTACATTCAAGGAAGCACTAACTTCCAATTTTCCATCTCCAACTGGAAGGAGGCTCCAACCCCCTAGTTTTTCAGGCTACAACCTCAGGGATGCTCCAACTCCCTAATTCTTTGGATACAACCAGAAGGAGTATACAACCCCCTATGTTCTTCGGTTTCAACCGGAAGGTGGCTACAACCACCTAGTTATCAGGATCCAACCTGAAGGAAGATCGAACTCCCTGATTCTTCAGAACCAACTAGATGGAGGCTACAATCCCCTTTCCTTTCCCTGTCCAAACGCCCTGAAATATAAATTCCAAATGTAGACAACCTGTCACTGAATCAAACACTGCCACTGTTAACCTGTCAATCTCAACCTGTACGAACAACCTGTAACATCCTGTACCAATCAACCTGCACCAAAAAACCTGTACCAACAATATATACCAACATAAGTGCATCAACTAGTCACAACACAACTTGTCACAACAACCTATCACATCAACCTGTCTCATCAATCTCATCAACCCATCAGATGTTTTCACCAAGATTAATCATCGAGACAACTCTCAACCATATGCACAATATCACCAGGATGTGCATTGACCAAGACTACTTAAAAACATCAATAAGATATATCACAATCAATATGTGCTTCTAAAAGTATACCAAGTCATATATGCCACATCATCCATAAACCATGTGCTAACAATACTACTAGAAAGTGCCTCTAACAATGTACCAAATATGTACCAATCATGCATCAACTATAGATCAAACTATGACTCATCAAGATGTACCAACATCAACAATCCATACACCTCACGTATGTGCCACTCATCAACTATCTGTCCCAACATGTATCTCAATCATATACCAAAGAAATATACCAATATAACCATCAAAATTTCTCTAGAAATACATCACACTATTCATAACCAAGTATTATAAACCCTCACATCAAATCATGTACCAAAACTCACTGTTATGTAGCCTCAAGTGTGTACCAATCATATATCAAGACCATTAACAAAGGCCTCTCAAAATGTACCATAATATATAACAATAAGACTCAGACTTGCATAAACAATATACTTCAATAGATCTGCCTTAAAACCATTCTACAACAAGCCCTAAACTTCCAAGAGGGAATCAAACAGATTTACAAGGAAAACCCTCAACCAAATTCATATATTGAACACTACACATATGAAAACCATACATTTTTCTTCTTGTAGTTGTGGATCTATTACAGATCTGTTTCTTTTTCTGCGATTTGTTTTCCACAATTCTTTTGCCGCGGTTCTACTTTTACGAATTTGTTGCCACGATTTTGTTGCCACGAATTTTCTTACGTGATTTTTATGCCGCAAATTTGATCCATCAATAATTGTAACAACCCTAGTAGAATATATACTTAGGGATTATTAAGTAAAAGATTTATTAGGTAATTAGTTTAATTTAAATAATTTAAATTTACGTAATAGTATTAATGCTTCTTTTTCTTAAATAAATAAAATTAGAATTAATATTACAAAAAAAAATCTTATTTTCACTTCGGCGAGAGTTTAATGTGCTTAATACTTAATGAGAAACGAGGCATTATCTGGAAGCCTTTAAGGTCAGGCTTCTGGCATGAGGCCCACGTGCCCGGCCTTCGGCTCTCAGTACCAAACACCTAAGTTGTTCCTTAACCCTAACGCTCCCTCACTTCCGCCTCTTTCCTCTGGTCTTGGCACTGGTGTTGGTAATGCCCACCATCAACGTAGGATGCTCTTCCAAAATTATTAGATACACACACTCATGAGCTCGGTCTCGGTTGTGGTCATGGGCGAAGTTTCCACACGCTCTTCAAATCCTTGGCTTTCCCCTAATTTCTCATTTTCGGGGCTCCCCACCTGCAAAATCTTCTCCTCTTTGCGTTCTGGTGCGTAGATTGTTTTTTTTTTTGGGTCTAATTTTCACTGGTAATCAATGCATTTAGATTTTATTTTGACTGGATGTTGATCTAATTTATCTACATGTTCTTAGCTCATGGATGGTTGCTCTGATTTAACCCGATGCAGAACATATCTGTCGCAGTTGTTTCGTTTAGGATTTGTTTTGTTTGTTTTAAATTTTTGTGGGCTTTGATGCATTTGAAGGTATGTAGGACGTTTTAGTTTTTTCATTTCATCCGTCTCATCCTCTGGCAGGGCGACCTAGCGATTTCTAGACAAATCTTCGTATATAACTTAATTGTCTTGCATCAACATATTTTTCACATCCTTTGGTCATTGACAACGACAGGTTCTACTTTGGCATTGACCTATATATTCTCTGATTCTTCACCCCTTAAAAATTAGGTTGTTGAAAACCCTTGGATCTGAAACCCAACATATCAGGTCAGTTGAAATTTCCACAGCAGCAAGTTTGCACATTGATATATTCATCAATTTATTTCAATGATTTTTCTAGTTAATCTTTAAATCTTTTTTGTTGTCTTCAAGTGTGAAATTTGTATGGATAACTACGGAGTTGACGGTTGTATTTTAGTAATAGCAGTGTGCTTCATGCATACACTTATGTGGTTCTATTCATAAATATTTTTTTTTATGCTCTTTCTGGTTGATCTTTAAATCTTGTTGGTTGTATCCACCTGTACTATTTGTATGGATGACTACGAAGTTGACAGTTGTATTTTAGTAATTCCAGTGCTTCATGTATACATCCCTGTGGTTCTATTTGTAATCTGGATTCAATACACTTTATTAACTTCAAGTATTAGTAGTATGACAAATCTGTAATGGTACAAGGTAGCTTAGCAAGCAAGAATAGACAGCTTAAAAAACTGAAGTTACATTTAGTCCATTTTTCTTTTATATCAGATAACATGATATTTGTTGGTGATATCTTGAACCATCTAGGGTGTTTTGAACACTGATGAGAAACAAATTCTACTTGCAGATTTGATCAGCTTCATCTCTCAGCTGCACCCACAACTAAACAATGTAATCAATAGTATGTTTAAAAGTTGTGTTATATGCATTCCTATCACGAGGAAAGATATTGTAAAATTTGAATAATGAGAGAGGTTCTTAGCTTGTTCTAGTCCGGTTTTAGATGAGAAATTGAGAAATTTTGAAAGGAGTGAAAAAGAAAACAGAATAGTTCTGGAATTAGAGATCTATGCCCTGTTTGATGCTTAAGCATCAATGCAAAAGTATAAAAGATGGCTCTTAATATTTGAATGACGAGGGAGGCTCTTAGCTTGTTCTAGTCTGGTATTGGATGAGAAATATTTGACAAGTGAGAAGAAAAAAAAAAGATTCAGATCTTGTAATTGTCCGTCTCTGCTGTGTGTTTTTAATGAATGAAGTTGCTTTGGAGAGTGTTAGGACCCTACAATGTACCTTTTTGCTCACACCTTTTGCTACCACTACACCCTTTTTCCACTCACATTTAAACTTATATTATCACCTTATCCTATCTCTCCAAAGGTATATAACGTCTCTTCTCTTTACTATATGTTTAATCTATTTTGCATATAATTTTACATTACTCTCGTACTTAACCATTGATCAGAAATATATAAGTGCTGAAACAGTTTGAACTGTAGATTAGCATTGAGGCATGTTGCTTAAACAGTTAAAGCATGCAAACCCTGTGGTTGAAACAGTCTGTGGTCTACGATGCTGGAACAACAACTCACACAAGAAGAAGATGCTACACTCTCTGTGGTATACGATGCTGAAACAACAACTCAGCTGTTACACTCTCTGTGGTCTATGATGATGAAACAACAACTCAGTTGTTACAATCTCCGTGGTATACGATGCTGAAACAACAACACACACAAGAAGAAGCTGCTACACTCTCTGTGGTCTACGATGCTGAAACAACAACACAAAGCTGTTACACCAACCATAACAACCGCACCTTGAGCCAGAATTAGCCATCGCTGCTGCGTGAGACCACGTGTTGAAACAGTCAGAACGCAAATCCCATTGCTGAAACAACCCGCAATTTGTGATGCCGAAACAGCATACAACAATAGTAACAAGAAGACAAATAAAGAAGCTGTTATTCCAGCCGCAACAACAACACCTCACTCAACACCTTTTCAACTATTGTAATAGCATTTTGTTACGGGAGACCAAGATATCCTATTCTTGTATAGAAATCTGATCTGACTAAGAATAGGATTCAGATATACACATGTAATTTGATGATCAAATGGTATCGAGAGGATTCTCCTCTTTAAATAAGGGGAAATCAACGTTAGATAGGACCTTCTTCTTAACTAAGAAAGGATTTACAGAGAGGGACGTGTTTTACTTTAGATTGTAATGTAACACAGTTGACAGATGAATAAAAGATTGTTCTGAGTATTTCTCTCTAGTTCCTTTCGTTTCAGGGGAATCTTGTGAGAAGGGAGGGCCCACCTTCTTCACAAGATTCACCCATTAGCTTTGTAGTATGTTAGTGTTATTTCTGTTCATGTCTTGATTAAATTCTATTTTGTTGAAACACTACTTTACTGAACTCTGTTTAGCTGAAACACTACTTTACTGAACTCTGTCTTGTTGAAACTCTGCTTTACTGGTTGTTACATTGTTTTCATATAATTCATGCTTGGGTAACTGATAATCATTCTAGTTAGCAATCCTGTTTGGTGAATTTATGAAAGCATGATAATCAGGGATAGGTGCTGAAGACTCCTGCTTGGGGAATAGGGTCATGTTCTCTGTTAGGAGGTAGTTAGTCTTCAGTGTGTGCCAATCATTTCAATTAGCAATGAGTTCATGAAAGTGTGATAATCAGAAACAGGTGCTGAACATTCCTGCTTGGGGAATAGGGTCTTGTTCTCTGTTAGGAGGTAGTTAGTCTTCAGTGTGTGTCAATCATTTCAATTAGCAATGAGTTCATGAAAGTGTGATGATCGGAAATAGGTGCTGAAGATTCCTTCTTGGGGAATAGGGTCCTGTTCTCTGTTACAAGATAGTTGGTCTTTCCTTTTGCAGTGGTTTGAAGAATTTCTTTCCTAGGTTGTTATTTCTTAATGTAATCCAGGATTCTTTGGATAATCATTTCTTTAACTTTGAACTCTGCAATAGGTAGGTTGCTTTCCTGTAATTCAAGTTAGAACTTCAGTTTATTCAAGGCAAAGTGTGATTAATGTGTTTTTACTACAACTCTAGGTTGCTTTTGAGATTGAGCATATACAGTGCATGATTACCTTTGAAATAAACAAACTTCCTTGGGTTGACAATTTATGTAGCACTTGATTTTTTAGTTAAATAAGCAATTATGGTGACCAACATTTTGGCGCCGTTGCCGGGGAAGGTAATTCTATATTTCAAAAGCACTTGTGATTTTTCAGATACAAAGATTGCATGAGAGGACGTAGAGACCCCAAAGACACTGACCCTACAGGTGGCAGGGGCAGAGGAAGAGGAGTGAGAAAAACTTACATTGACGAGATTATATCAAAGTCTGAATCTGTTGCTCAATGACAAAACTCTCGGAAGCCTAAGTCCCAACCTTCATTTCAAGCAAACTTTGAGACGGGGAAAGAGGTTTGGAGTCCTGAGACAGTCGAGAAACCAGCAGGAAACATTGAGGACAGAGCAAGTGCAGCAGGGGAGCAAACAGAAGAAAACATGGATGGGTACAATGAAGAATTGCATCATGAAGAACATGCAGGTCCTGAAAGAGAGGTAAATGATGAAAACTCTTTTTCTACATTAGGATTTCCTATTGGTGGTCTTCCTAGAGGGGTAGCCCCCATGAAGAACATTCCACTCTTAGCACTACCTAACTTTCATGGTTTGTCTTCAGAGGATCCTGATGAATTCCTTTTTGAGTTTGACATATTATGCAGAAGTTATGATTACATTTCCAATGCTAAAAAATTAAAGCTATTTCTAGCAACATTGAAAGGAAATGCACTAAGATGGTTCATGAGCCTTGGAGGCCATGTAATCACAACATGGGACCAAATGAAACAGAAATTCCGGCATAAATACCAGGACTATTGCTGAACAAGAGATAAAAGGGAAGAACTATTTAAGATGATACAAAAGGAGGATGAAAATCTGGAGGACTTTGTAGAGAGGCTACAGTATAATCTACAAAGATCCAATCACCACGATGTAAGTAAGGATATTCTTAAAACAATATTATTAAAAGGAGTAAGGGTTGACTGTCTAGATATGTTGAATATGCTTGGAAAAGGGGACATATCTAAAGAATCATACGATGAAATTGTTAACCTATGTAAAATATGTTCTAGAGGAGGTTCAAGGAATAGATCAAATAGCAGGGATACCACATTCTCAAGAGTTCAAAAATCAGCCAGTGGGGGAGAAACAAGAGCTGAAATAGGTAATTTACTTGAAGGTTTTAAAACTGAAATGTTAATCTCTTTTGCCTCACAAATTGATACCCTGCATATTCAAAAGAAGCAAGCCGAAGCAGAAGCAACTCTATCCATCTTTTGTTCTAAATGCAGAGACAAACACCCATGAAGGGAATGCCCATTGGATAAAAATCCAATCTGCACCATCTGTGATAAAGATCATGAAACTCAACAATGTCCTTATCTACCAAGAATCAAGGCAACATTACAACCAACTGATGAAGAAGATGAAGCCATCTATCTACTGACACAGAGAAGGCAATGGCAACCGCGGGGACAAGGTATGAATCCTAACATGCCATTTACATCTTCTAATCATTGGAATAACTATCCTTCTTTTAATCAAATGAATTACCCTCCCTATAATCAAATGAAAATGAATTACCCACCCATGCAACAAACTAACCCACCCTTTGTTGATCCATCAATGTGGACTCCTTGGCCTCCACAACAACAACAACCGTATCAGAACCAATGGAATCCAAATTGGAGAGCACAACAACCCCACTTCCCAAATCAATTACCTCAATCACAATTTCTGCAACCACTCTCCTTACCATCAGGGACTCCACCAAACAATCAAATAATGAGGCCCCAACTACCTGTACAACCTAACCCTAACCCCAATAATAAAGCTGTGCAGTGCATTGATATTTATAACCAGCCTACATTTTCTCTTCTCCCTGCGCAATGCAATGATATTCATTTACGATCTGGGAGAATAGTAGAACCTATCATAGCTGATGTTACCTCTTCTGATAAAGAGGAAACAAAAGAGCATGATGTACCTGAAGAGGTA
>SNQJ01S0022282.1:24206-89028 GCA_010110895.2 Picea sitchensis
AATATCGAAATCCTATACCATCATTTCACACGAATCCAACACCATCATTCGTTTTCTTCACCATCCTTTTAATTGTTTCACTACCATTTGCATGCCTTCACCCGAAAAACTCACTCTAAACAGAAGAAGTTACTCGACTCTATGTCAGTGCATTTTACTAAGCGGTTAGCTATAGGAGGCCCTGTTATACGGCATGAACCCGCCACGACATCCCTATTAAAACTATATCCAAAAGTTTATCAAATTTTTCTGCAGGCAGGGTGGCTCGGTTATTTTCAGAGGCTCCAAGGATTTGAGCAACAACAGGTTCTTCAATTCACTCAAAATCTTCAGGAAGATCATTCCATTGTTCAAGGGGTTCAGATCCCAGTTACAGAGGAGGATATAGTGTAGGTTTCGGGTCTCCCTACCAATGGAATTTGCTGGTTCATCCGCAAACATATCATTCTCAATGCCCAACAAGATTTCTTCTTGCTAGGGGAACAAATTGAACCTAAAGGCTGGGGTGTCCGACTGTTCTCGTTGTCGCCTCCATGGCCAAAATTCACAAAATTTGTCAAACACTACCTTACCTGCGAAGACCGATACCAGGTAGTCTACCAGTATGATTTTGTCCTATTGTCTCATTTACGACATGCTAGATTGATAAACATCCCTTATTATCTGCTCGGATGTCTTAAAAATGTGTCGCACTACTGTAAAAAGGCTAAAAATCCCGCCCTTTCCCTCACCCATCATCGTCTCGCTCAACTTCTTATCCAAAAGGGTTTTGCCTAACAAACCCCCCCACTAAACAACCCACCCATAGACCCCCAAGAAGCTATTGAAACTCCTGAAAATCTTCGGGAATAACAACCACAAAACCCTCCAGACCCTCCAGAAGTACCTAACAGTCCGTCTACAGACCCAATCAACCCAATTAACTCCCCTACCATACCAAGCCCACCCCACATTTTTCCAGAATCATCCACTCCTGCTGTGCATATCCTTAGCGATGATTCTGAACCAGACAATTCTCCCTGTCCCATCATTGAGGAAGAGCCCCCATGCAAACGAAAGCAAATTCCTTTCTTTCTGCCCTTTTTACAGAGAAAATGAACAAGGACCTCAACAAGAGAAGCCACTATTACCACTACCCTAAACCTCCAACCCATCCAGTTACAACCCCGTACACCTTCAACCTCCCAAATTCTGGAATCTTTACCTATTCCACCCATGGGCACTGAAACATAAGAACCAGAGGCCCAGTATGTTGCGACATCATCCATTTCAAATTTAGTAGCTGAAACACAAGAACCAGCTACCCATTCAGTAGATGAAACACAAGAATCAACTACTCATTTAGTAGCTGAAACACAAGAACCAACTACTCATCAAGTAGCTGAAACACAAGAACCAACTACTCATTTAGTAGCTGAAACACAAGAACCATCTACTCATTTAGTAGCTGAAACACAAGAACCATCTACTCATTCAGTAGCTGAAACACAAGAACCAACTATAGTTGTCACACAAGAACCGACTACAGTTGAAACACAAGAACCAGCTGCTGATATTGTTATTGAGACACAAGAATCAGATGCCCAGGGTGTTGCAACATTACTTTCTTTACATCAAGAAGCTGGAACAAAAGGATCAGTTGTCGATCCTGTAGCTGCTCCAAAAGAACTAGCTAGTGCGACTATGACTTCTACACAAGAACCAGTCACCCCTCAACCAGAACCAACAATGGCCTCTGTCCTACAAGAAAATGAGTTCCTAAGGTCTGAATTGGAAGCCTACAAGCAAGAGCTAGCCATGGAAAAGGAAGCCTATGAGAAGGAACTTAAATTGTACACCCTAGCTCGCATAGCAACCATGTCAGAGGGAACTACAGAAGAGAATCCGTGTAGACAATATATGTGCAGTCAATGTGGAGACATCTACTATCAAGCAGGCTACAAAGTAATTCAAATTCCAATGCCAGGAGCTTCCCCTGCACCTTCGACTTTTGTAGTCAAAGAAGAACACCCTGTTGTTACACAAGAACCAACAGGACCTTCCAAAATTAAGACTGAACCCTGGCCTACAACAATTGTCAAATCTAAAGCCCCTATTTTTGTTAATAAAGTTGTACAAACATTGCCTATTGATGAATCTGCCCCTCCTAGCCAGATTAATACCCACACCTTTGTGGAACAAGCCACTCAGACCCTACCTCAGCCTACTACTTGCAACGCTGAAACAAAAACTCAGGCATGGGATGAGCAGGCAATAATAGACAAATGGAAAAAAGAGTCTGTTGTTACACAGGCCAAAAGCCTGCAGGAACACAGACAAATCTAGATAAACCATATCTATTCAAACTGGGAAGCTTTGGAGCAAACACACCAGGAATCTCATGCCTATAAGAAACAGAATAAAGAGCTAAAAGGAAGATTGCTCTTGATATTTGACTTGGCACAAAAGCTGTTGGCTTCAAGGAAACCATCCAGCAATTACTCGATGTTCCTCATGGAACGACTTACATGGTTTCAGATCAAATCAATCAAAGAAGGCAGACCTCATGCAGTGTTAAATTCAACAGATTTTGTTAAAACCTTTGCAGAAGCCTCTGCTATGGATCAACACCTCCTCTGTGAGGTATATTTTCATAATGAGGCCATCCCTGAGAACCGACATCTTAACCTTGACCCTCTTGTCGGTGACATCCAGATTAGGGCACTCACCTCCTTCCTTAACAATCAGATTATATGGCAAGATGACTTCCTAGCTGCCAAGCACAATGAGGATAACCACCTTCTCTGGATACAGCCAGAACCACAAAATGCTTCCACCTTTGTTACAGAGTATTATCAATTTTTTAAGAAACCAGGGATGACTCAACACATTCAACAACTACAGACAACAATGCTTCAGGATTGCCAACAGTTCATTAAATCCACAGAGATTGCTGCCCTACAAGCAAATAACATGTTTTGGCAACAATCTACTAAGAAAAGACAGGAACACAATCCCTTCAGCCCCACTAATCTTGAGATAGAAATCTCCAGGGTACCTAGCTACATCAAGTGTGTTTAGCAATGTGTTGAAAGCTGGATAGGTTATCAGTTTCATTTTCCTATCCTGTGGATGCCAACAGAGAAATATCAAGTTCATTATAAGTTGCCCAAGAAGGCAGAAACAACAGCTTGGAAAAGGCTACAACGCGTTCAAGGATTCAGAGCTCCAACAGACAACACCTTCCACAGCTACTGCTTAAGTAACTTGCATTCTCAGAGTCGGTATCCAGATTCTGACTCAGATTGAAGTTGCCTGAGGACATGCAACATTTTAAGTTGGGGGGGATGTTAGGACCCTACAATGTACCTTTTTGCTCACACCTTTTTCTACCACTACACCCTTTTTCCACTCACATTTAAACTTATATTATCACCTTATCCTATCTCTCCAAAGGTATATAATGTCTCTTCTCTTTACTATATGTTTAATCTGTTTTGCATATAATTTTACATTACTCTCGTACTTAACCGTTGATCAGAAATATATAAGTGCTGAAACAGTTCGAACTGCAGATTAGCATTGAGGCATGTTGCTGAAATAGTTAAAGCATGCAAACCCTGTGGCTGAAATAGTCTGTGGTCTACGATGATGGAACAAAAACTCACACAAGAAGAAGCTGCTACACTCTCCGTGGTCTACGATGCTGAAACAACAACTTAGCTGTTACACTCTCCGTGGTCTACGATGTTGAAACAACAACTCAGCTGTTACACTCTCCGTGGTCTACGATGCTGAAACAACAACTCACACAAGAAGAAGCTGCTACACTCTCTGTGGTCTACGATGCTGAAACAACAACACAAAGTTGTTACACCGACCACAACAGCTGCACCTTGAGCCAGAATTAGCCATCGCTGTTGCGTGAGACCACGTGCTGAAACAGTCAGAACGCAAATCCCGTTGTTGAAACAACCCACGATTTGCAATGCCGAAACAACATACAACAACAGTAACAAGAAGATAAATAAAGAAGTTTTACTCCAGCTGCAATAGAAACACCTCACTCAACACCTTTTAAACTATTGTAATAGCATTCTGTTACGAGAGACTAGGATATCCTATTCCTGTATAGAAATCTGATCTGACTAAGAATAGGATTCATATATACACATGTAATTTGATGATCAAATGGTATCGAGAGGATTCTCCTCTTTAAATAAGGGGAAATCAACATTAGATAGGACCTTCTTCTTAACTAAGAAAGGATTTACAGAGAGGGACGTGTTTTACTTCAGATTGTAATGTAACACAGTTGACAGATGAATAAAAGATTGTTTTGAGTATTTCTCTCTAGTTCCTTTTGTTTCAGGGGAATCTTGTGAGAATGGAGGGCCCACCTTCTTCACAAGACTCACCCATTAGCTTTGTAGTGTGTTAGTGTTATTTATGTTCATGTCTTGATTAAATTCTGTTTTGCTGAAACACTACTTTACTGAACTCTGTTTTGCTGAAACACTACTTTATTGAACTCTGTCTTGCTGAAACTCTGCTTTATTGGTTGTTACATTGTTTTCATATAATTCATGCTTGGGTAAATGATAATCATTCTAGTTAGCAATCATGTTTGGTGAATTTATGAAAGCATGATAATAAGGGACAGGTGTTGAAGATTCCTTCTTGGGGAATAGGGTCCTGTTCTCTATTAGGAGGTAGTTAGTCTTCAGTGTGTGCCAATCATTTCAATTAGCAATGAGTTCATGAAAGTGTTATAATCAGAAACAGGTGCTGAAAATTCCTGCTTGGGGAATAGGGTCATGTTCTCTATTAGGAGGTAGTTAGTCTTCAGTGTGTGTCAATCATTTCAATTAGCAATGAGTTCATGAAAGTGTGATGATCGAAAACAGGTGGTGAAGATTCCTGCTTGGGGAATAGGGTGTTGTTCTCTGTTACAAGATAGTTGGTCTTTCCTTTTGCAGTGGTTTGAAGAATTTCTTTCCTAGGTTGTTATTTCTTAATGTAATCCAGGATTCTTTGGATAATCATTTCTTTAACTTTGAACTCTGCAATAGGTAGGTTTATTTCCTGTAATTCAAGTTAGAACTTCGGTTTATTCAAGGAAAAGTGTGATTAATGTGTTTTTACTACAACTCTAGGTTGCTTTTGAGATTGAGCATATACAGTGCGTGATTACCTTTGAAATAAACAGACTTCCCTGGGTTGAAAATTTATGTAGCACTTGATTGTTTAGTTAAATAAGCAATTATAGTGACCAACAGAGAGTGTAGGCGAATTTTTAACAAATGATCTTCTTGCAGCTCCTTTGTGGCCGGAAATTTTGTAGAACCTCAAATGATAAATCAATAATAAACATATTGGCCAAGAGACTACAGTTAATACCTGTTAGTTTCCATCCTATTAACAACTCCCTGGATGAAAGCAAAAGAATGGAAACAAAACATGAATAATAAACAATAAATGGGCTAGATAAAAGAAGAGCAAGAGGGGGTAAAGACAAAGAGGAATTGTAACAACCCTAGTTGTATTCATATTTCACTTGTTTTACTTTGGTAAATTTGTTTTTACATTTTCAATATGTATTTCTTTTATATTTATATTTGTGTTAAAATTCCTGTGTTTGGTTTGCAGGTTAGGCGGAGTTGGAGTTGGAGCTGGGAACTTGTCCCTTAAGGCTCCAGATTGTGAACGAGGCGCTCTGATACCATGTGTAGTGGCCATATTATTTAACATCAATTAATTCTACAAACAAAATAGTAAAATTCAATAATTCCTTTTATGTTTACACATACACATTTTAAATTGATCAACGAATAATAAAATTTTATAACAAAGTAAAACAAATACACAATTTACATTACCTAGGTCTGATGCTAACCCTCTGCTTTCCACTTGCCTTGTTGACCACTGCTGAACTGTGTAAACACTGCCCAAAAATTGTTCCACCCTGCCAACTAGGACAACTTCCTAGCTCCAGGATATCATATGGATATCCTGGCCTCCGTGCCCAAAACCCCCAGCAAACCGGTGCCCCCTGAACTAATCCTCTCGACTCCAGAACTCAACTCTCCTCCCTCCAAATCCCAGAGAGCCCCAAAGAAAAATAATAATCCCGTAGAAAAAAATGATCCCCCTTCCTCCGTAAACTCCTCCACTCATATCCTCCTTCACTGCCCTTTCCCCCCATTTACTTCCTTACCTACGCATAGTTAATGCCCCTTATCCTTTCTTTTATTATTTTATCCTTTTGTAATTAATATCTTATCCCTTTCCGTGTACGTAACCTTTTTAATTTAAACAATATAACTTATTAATATTTTAAATTTAATACTCATGTTATTGAATGTAATGGGTAGTTAATTAATTAATTAATTAATCAAAGTTATAACCTTTAATTAATTAATAAATACTTAATTAATATCAATAGATCAATATTTGTTTAGTTATTAACATGGTAGGCAAAATTAATTACCTAATAAATATTTTACTTAATAATCCCTAAGTATATATTCTACTAGGGTTGTTACAATAATACCTTCCAAATAATCTTTCACAAATGGATATTCAATTATATTAAAAAATATGTGCAAATATGAGTCCATTTCTCTGCTATTTATACTCTCCAAGTAGCTTCCTCAAGGGGTTATATTCTAACTCACTTTACCCAACTCCCTTCTTTTAGGGCTATCCCACTTCTAACCACTTGTCCACTTACAACCACTTTATCCAAAAATATTAAGTTCTCCACTTTTACTTGCAACTAATTAATTTTTAATTATTTTCTTAATGCAACCACTCAACCCATTATTAACTCCTAGTTTCACCCACTTGACTAGTCAACTTCTTCTAGTAGATTATAGAATAATTGAACTTATTTAACTTTCTAGGGGATTCTATATAACTTATGACGGTTCTCAAAATTCAAAAGGCCATAACTCTCTAACCCTGGGGAGTTATGTGACATTCCATATATCACCGGAAATTGAATGACATGTACTATCCATCTAGAATAGTCGTACCTGCAAATATACTAATATTCATACCATTATACATCAAACAAACTTGGGTACCTTACCCATACCTCTAGAGATATCAGAATGTGCTACCAGACATACTCAAGGGTTGACATCAATTTCTAAGGGTTTATATCAATATACAACATCACTCTCCAAGGGTTGACACCAATGACAACCAACTATTCAACTGCCCATCAATCTAGACTAAATTTCCAACATTGTGGAGCCTCTGCAAGATTTTAATACCATGGAGCCATTGTTTGCTATTTATTTTTGTATGTTACTTGGATCAGATCCTTATTATTATGTAGATGCTAAAGGAAATCCCCATTAGGAGGAAGCTACAAAAGATGAGTACAATTCCCTTATAGAGAACAACACATGGGAGTTGGTTCCTCTACCTTCCAACATGAAACTTGTTACATGTTAGTGGATTTTCAAGAAAAAGAAGGCTACTAATGGATACATTACAAACTACAAGGATCGATTAGTAGCTAAAGGTTTCTCATGGTTACAAGGCATTGACTATGATGAGACTTTTGCACCAGTTTCTAAGATTGATTCCATTCGATTAGCTATAGCTATTGCAAAAACTAGAAAGTGGGAGGTAAATCATATGGATGTGAAGAATGCATTCTTACATGGAGATATTAATGACGAGATATATATGGAAAATCTAGAGGGATATGTTTATGATACATCATTAGTGTGCATGTTGAGGAAGTCATTTTACGGACTTAAGCAAACACCTATGGCATGGTATGCTAAAATGGACTCTTATATTCTCTCTAGAGGTTTTCTTAGACGTAGATCAGATCCAAATGTGTATATGATGAGGAATACAAATTCACTTCTAATGATATTTATATTTGTATATGATTTATTCATGATAGGGAGTTCAACCTCCTCCATTGTTGTAGTGGAGACCACTTTTCATGATAGGTTTTATGTGATAGATATTGGATTGTTACATTACTTTCTTGGTCTTGAAATCAGCCAGAATGATTCAAGAATCAAGATGTCTCATTCCAAGTATGATATATATCTACTTGATAGGTTTCAAATGACATATTTCGAGCCAACTACAACACCCTTTCAATAAGGGGTTAGACTAAAGGATGTCGGTACATCGCTTTTGGTTGGTTGTACTAGATATTGACAATTGGTGGGGAGTCTTCTCTACCTTACACACTCTCGATTGGAAATCTCTTATGTAGTTGGATTAGTTTCTAGGTACATAAAAGAGCCCCATGAGATTCATTGGAAGGCATCAAAGAGGATTCTCAGATATGTCAAGGGGACTACCAGTTTTGGTATACACTATGCAGCAGGATCTTCCTTGGATCTTGTTGGTTACAGAGACTCAGATTGGGAAAGTGATAACATTGATCACAAGTACACTTCATGATATGTCCTCTACCTTGGATCAAAATCTGTATATTGGTTAAGTAGTAAGAAATAAAAAATTGCTTTACCATCAATAGAGGCAGAGTATAGGGGTGCAGTGAATGTTACTACTTAGGCTGCAACACTTTCTTATAGAGTTGGGAGTTCATTTTCATTGTCCGATAGTTATATGGTGTGATAATCATGGTACTCTCAATATATGTAGAGACCCAATTCAAAGGGAACACACCAAGCACATCGAGGTTGATATGCACTTTATTCAAGGATAGATTAAATATGGATTCATTGATATGCAAATCTATCCATATTTAGAATAGGTGGAAGACATATTCAAAAATCCTTTCACGAAATAAAAGTTTGTCTCATTGAGGGACATTCTAGGAGTGAGGGATACATTAGATTAGCAGCTAAACATGCTAGCATTCTTTTCTTGTTAGAAACATATTTTGAGGGGGCTTTTGTTTCCACTGGGTTTTACCTCTTTGTTGTGGGATTTTTTCTCACAGGGATCTAACTGAATAGATCAGTAATATCTCCCTAGGATTTTCCTAGTTCCTAGAGAGGAGTGGTATAGATTTCTTATGATTCTCCTAGAGACAAGCATATCATTACAAAAGGAAATTTGAGAATGGATTGCATTTTATTGAAGGTTGTCCTTAGTGAATATTGGTTGTTGTAGTCCTAAATTTATAACCTCATCTTATACAACCTGCTCCATGTAAACCAAATAAAAAACAATACCATTCTACTTGTCTTCCTAGTGTTAAAATCCTAGATCTAGCTTGATCTAGTCTGATCTACAACAATATAAACTAGATCTGAATATTCATATATCAGAGACAAACATTTAGGTGAAAAACCAAATGATCTATTAATGAAGCATAGAAAAATACATAAAAAATGCATACCTCAAATGTTGATGCAAGGTCCTTTAGCCTCCTTGCTCCTTGCCTCTCTTTGTAGCTTCTTGGACAAGCTAGGCTCACTGACTTCTGACTGTGATGATGGATGCCTATGAAATTGGATAACATAAAAATACTTTGAATTCTTCCTCCTCTTTTCGAAGTCTTTCCTTTGTTATATACCGCTTGGAGGAGGCCTGGGAGAGAGTTCCATATTTTCTAAAGACCACTAGAGACTCGAATGATGTGAGTTCCTAGTCCCTTGACACAAAAATACAACTTATTCCTCTCCTATCACCTTGTAACTCCCCGATTCTTGAAATCTGACAATGCCTCGTGGGTTGAATCACTAGTCTCCAATGATAGGACCTCAATGCTTGTATGTTAGGTGTCCCATGAAGATGCCTAAAAAGGGGTAAACAGGGCTCCAAAATGGGTCAAACCCTAGGAAAAATATGTACTCTAGCGTTAATCCTCTAATAACTTCCTCTCTGGCCTATAGGGTGGAAATTAAGGCTGTAACAGATGCCACCTAATGTATGAGTTCAGGGAAGGAGTGTATGGCCGAAATACATTACAATAAATTTCATGTGAGGTAGCGTAAGGAGAGAGAAAAGGAGCTTCAGAAACCAAATAATTCCTACAATGAAACACCAAGGATGAACATATATAGACCAATCCCCTAGGTATACAAACTTAAACTCATAATGAGCATGGATGCAAAACAATACACTACAGATCCATGAAATGAAATGCGAGACCATGTCCATGAAAGAATACACAGTGATCCATGTCATCAATAAGACCGTATCCATGAGACAATACAATGTGGATCCACATCATGAAATCAATCATAGCCACCAATAAATACAATGTGGATCTATGTCATGAGCATAATAATATCCACCAATAGATACAATGTGGATCTATGACACAACATATAGATGTCAGGAAGACAATGAACACTTAGGAGAGTGCCCCCAAAGCCTTCATATACAAGTGATATACTCCAACACAACTTGGGAGGGGATGTTGTAAAATAAGGATATGGCCCCAACCCTTTGTCCCAAATCCTGATGGGACAAATCTAGAATGTGTGAATAGATGATCTGAGGTTGAGCATGGTAGAAATCATCCAATTACCAGTCATTGATGTATACCGTTAACAGACAAAAGGGGACCCACCGATGATGAATATGGACCCCAAGGTACCTAGAAAAATCTAGTGAGTGTGAATAGATGAGTTGGTGTCGAACACTAGTAGACTCAATTGATCAGGAGTCAATGATGAAAATACACTATCAATCATGAGGAGGTATTCCACTGAGGACTACAAGCTCCAAGGTACTAGATGGTTTCTATACCCTTCTCCTTGATAATGTGTTGAAGTCGATAGGAAAAGATCCATTGAGGGAGGGCCTTAATGTATCCCCCATCAATGGACAAGAAACATACATCGAGAGATGACGTGAAGAGAGAGTACCACAAAGTACAACTGACACAGGGATGAATGAATTAGAAAGTAAAAAAAACAATAGATGGTCGACTTAGGATTAAACTTCCCTTGAACATATAAAATGACACAATGGTGACTTGGAAGAAAGACACAAGATCTTGATGAATATAGTGAGACAAAACATGAGGCATTGAAGCACGCTTCATGATGACTAGATGAGTAACAAGTCAGAGGAGTATCTTAGACTCATATTACTTGGATGACTCCTAGTAAAGATAAATCCCAACTGTATGATGAGAAATTAAACAGGTGCCATGTTCAAGGGTGACTCGATTGATGCTGCCATTTTGAGAATAGATCAATGGTGAAAAACCCCCACTCTTGTTTTATGTATATTTTTCATCTCCATGGTTTAATGAGCATGAAATATTGAAACAAGTATGCTCGGTCTCCTTAAAGGTTTAATGAGTACAAAATAATGATGCAAGTGAGATCGATACCTTTTTTGTTTAGTTTTAACAAGCCCAAAAATTAGATAAAAGTATACTCATCAGGAAAGAAAGAGTGGCTTAATAACATGCTCCTATGTTCCATGCTCATGGAACCAACCTAAGAAATGAGGAATGCAAATGGTACTGACAAGTGAGATCCAATCTTAGTATCTATTCTCTCCCTGGGTAGTTGAATGAAAAACAAAGATCAAATACTGCAAGAGATGGATGGTCAAGGATACTACATAGTGGTAAGCGGTGTTGGAGATATGGCTATAACAGAAGACTGACGCAGATGGTTAAGGTTGTCATTGATGGCAATCGATTATGGAGCAGTCAAGGATGTCAACACGCACAAGAATGCTGGAACACGACTGCTGGAACACGACTGCTGGAACACGAATGCTGGAACACGACTGCTGGAACACGACTGCTGGAACACGACTGCTGGAGCACGACTGCTGGACCTTTCTTTGGAACCTGACTGCTTCCGGAACCACATTGCTTTGGAACGAATGCTGGAACATTTCTTTGGAACACGAATGTTGGAACCACATTTGCTGGAACACATTGTTGGAACACGGCTGCTTTGGAACGGCTGGCGGAACACAGGTGGTGGAACACGAGTGCTGGAACGCGAATGATGGAACACGAATCTTTGGAACACGAATCTTTGGAACACGAATGCGGAATTAACACGAATCTTTGGAACCACCGAATCTTTGGAACCGCAGATAGCTTGAATCTTTGAAAAGTAATGTGTTGCATGATAAAGGCATCATTAGAGAACTTAAGTAAAGAACCGATTCGAGAGAAAATGGGAGAAGCAGCTGGCATGCAGCGAAGAAAAGAATGAAAGAAACTTCACAGGAGTTGAGTTGAAAGCGAAAAGACTTTGAATAAAATTAGTAGCGGTTAAGGCGGGGAGGAACACAGTTACATGATGTGGCATCGCATTAGAAAAAGGCATGCAAAGAGTCAGTACAGAAAAACAAGGAGAATCGGCATGCGGAAGCGAAAAAGAAAGAAAGGGAACACAAGGTTGGAGTGGGCTTGATATTGAAAACCTGCATGTGGTGTTGAATCTATAAAATCTTATTTGGAGCGAGATGAATTGTTGTTGTTGATGTGAAAAAGAGTGGCGCTATGGATGTGAAAGGAGGTGAATCTGCGTGGCAGGAGAAGAAGCTGAGAATGGACTATAGAGGATAGTGAAAGCGGAAAAGCGTGGTCAGAGCAGTGAAAGAATCTGAGAGAAAGATCGTGAGAAAGGGTAAGCAAAGCTATATCAGAATGAACAAATTGATTTAAGCAATATGTATTTTGGTAGAAGAAACTAGGGTGGTAGGGTAGTGCTAGGGGGCGTATGTCTTTCAAGTGGGTGCTTGTAGAATCGAAGGTTGGTGCCTTCATTCGGTTGGTCTTGAAGTAAAAAGGAAGTCGGTGCTTCCACCCGATGGGTGCTGGGATTACGTAGGGAGTTGATGCTCTCGACCGGTTGGTCTTGTCGAGGAGGTTGTAACCTCTATGAGGTTGGTGCTCGCAAAAAGATGAAGAGATGTAACGAAGTTGAAACTTGTTGAACATCTTAAGAAGGCGAGGTTTTCACTGATTATGGGTTTCCTCTTGAAAATGTGTCATTACTTGTGAATGAATTTTGTGTGTGATTGTTGTTCGTTATACTATACGCTTTATGTTTATAACTTCACGAATTTCACAGTAAAGACTCAGCGCCACTAAGATTAATGATTCAAAGTGAAAAATGAGTAAATGGTTAATAATCTACACTAAGCGATTACCTAGGTTAGTTCATACACAATAACAATTGGTATGAGCGGTTCCCTTTGGAGTATGGGAAGATCACAGTGAAATCATGACGAATCATGATGGTTCAATAACAAGGCACCAAACTTTTAATGGCACAAATTTTATATACGGAAGGTAGATGAGAACTGCATACTTAATGTCACGGGGCGAGATGTTTGGAAGTAGTAGAAGCGGAGATATACAAAACCAACTATTTACGTCTAAAGATGAAAAATTAGAATTCTGCTAATGCAAAAGCTATGAATGCTATTCTCGATTAGTGCGGCTGGTCGATTTGTGAAAGTAATGAATCTTCAAGCACTAAAGAAATGTGGGAAAAAGCCGATGCATTTATGAGGGGAAATGAGAGTTAAGAAAGATGCCAAACAAACTCCTGAGGAGGCCCGAGATTTGAGCAGTTGAGAATGAATGAAGATGAAAACATAAGTAAGTTCTTTTTGAGAGTTGATGAAATGGTGAATGCCATGAGAGGGGTTTAGGAGAAACAATTGATGACTCACTTCTTGTCAGAGAAAATTTTGAGATCTCTACGAAGAATTCCATTACAAAAGTCGGCAATGGGAGATGAGTGAACTCAAGACATTATCTCTTGATCAGTTGCTAGGAACATAGCAACTTATGAAATGAGGATTAGCGGATCAAAAACTCATCTAGGGAAACCATTCAATGAGAAAATAGTCTTATGTTGGTCTGTTCAGAAATCGAGAAGTGCATTGTAAGAAAGGTTAAAGCGGATGAGAGGAGGTACAATGGAAAACTACCACAGCACTTAAGTGTTTTAAGCGTGAGTAAGGTGGGGCATTTTAATGTCCTTATAAAAGGGAAAAACGAGAACTTCGGTGATGAAGAAAGATTTCCAAGGAAGAAGTATAATAAAAGAAAATAAGTATAAGAATAAAAAGAAAAGATGCAGTATTGTGTAAATATTGATGATTCTACAGAAACCTCAGATAATGAATCCTCCCATGAAGATCAAGAGGATGACTTCATTCTTATGGCCATAGAGAACTTGAACAGAATTGTTGGGGAGAATGATATGGATCACAGAAGTGGATATGGAAGGTGAGTTGATGTGTGCCACTGGAAGAAATAAATAGGCCCCTGAGAATAAAGAAGAGAAAGCAAAAACAATTATTAATCCGGTATGAAACCAATACAGTAGACATTTCCCTATTGAAACTAGAACTTGAAGTGAAGAAAGTTGAAGAGATCCTAAAACAACGGTTAAGTGAAAGTAGATCAGAGATGTGAACAAAAGCTAGAAGAAGTTGTAGCTGATGCAACCGGAATAGAAAAATATCAAGCTTGGTATATTCAGAATATTTCTAGTATGAAGCTTGGGAGGAGCTAAACAATATTTTAAAGAGACAGAGACCTCCACAGAATAAAACTGGTCTAGGATATAAAGAAGAAAAGCGGCTGATGATTAAGAATGAGAGAATCATCAATGTGGTGAGTTTCATCTGACAGAGTTGGAAGGTTCTAAGATAGAAAATATTGGAGCATGCCCATTTTTCAACAAAATAGACTCAAGTAATAAGAAAAGAGGTCAAATAAGGTTTCAAACAACTAAACTTCATTACAACGGGATGTCGGAAAAGAGGTCAAATTATAGAGTTCAGAATGCAGACCAAATTTAAACATGAGGACCAAGAGTCAATGTATTATCTTCCTAGGAATCAACCAAAGAGTCCGGGCATGATAATTTCTTCAATGGTTATTGTTTTGCTACTAACTTTGGGCACAAAGGCATAAGCTGTCTTTATAATCTAAACATTCAGGATCGATGGCACAAACAGCATTAATATCACAAGGGACGTCTTTGCTGCCTGTGAGTAGAAGAAGGGTACAACACAGCAATGTTAATCCATTTGACTCCTTATACAATGAACAAAATGCTACAACTGTTCTAAATTTGGACATGTAGCTTCTGAAGAGGGAGGTGCAATTTGAGGAAGCACCTGAAGCGAATTAAAATGAAATATCGGTGAACAAAGAATGTATATGGAGAAAGAAAGAAAAGTCTCATTGCTTATTGCTCTCAGGTTGAAAGCAGAAGGATCCACTGGTACATTGACCAATGAGGATGTTCAAAACATATAGCGAGGAATATTAAGGAGAAGTTTATTACCACAATAAGAAGGCTGGAAAGGTACTTGAAGCTCAATGCACCGGGGAAGGTCAGAGGAACAGGAATGGATAGTCTGAGCAATGGAAAGGGAAAACTGAGAATGTGTGTTATTTGTAGATGGGTAAAAGCACAACCTTCTTAGTGTAAGCGAAATGTGTGATAAAGGATGTGAGGATTGTTCTGCGCTAAAGACTGCAAAATTAAAGAGGTCTCCTCGGGAAAACTAGTTGCCGAAGGAGTGAGAAGAGAAAATAATGTTTACATTCTAAAAAGAAGGAAGAGAATGTCATCTAAGTAAATACTATGAATGAAATTTGGTACAGAGGACACTTACTTTGATCATCTAATAAAACTGAGAAACAGAGCGTTAAAGAGATTTCCAGTATCAAAACCACATGATATTGTGTGTAAGCCATGTGTCAAATGGGAAAGCGGCCGAGAATTCGGTTTTAAATCAAAAGAAGTTTTCCATGCGTCAAACAACTCCCAGGTTAGTTCATATGGATCTGTGGCCCATCAAGAAAGGAAGATACAGGCAAAGAAAACTATTTCATGTTGGTTGTGATGATTATTCCAGTTGACATGGGTTCGTTCCCTCAAAATACGAAGCGCAAATTCAAGCTGCACTAAAGCATTGGTAATCAGGGCTGGAAGGAGAATAAAAGCTATCGGATCTGATAGAGGAGGAGAGTTGACCTCAAAGCAATTCTGGGTATGTGATGAAGCATAGCATGAGAAAAAGAATACAGTCTGAGAGCAGGGGTGGTGGAAGGGCAGAGCAGTGGGACCCAGGCAGGCCAGTGCGGACAAGCGGTGAGAGGATATTTCTGGCTTGCGGGCAGGAGGACATTGGCATTCCAGACAAGGCAGGCTGGGAACCGGCGATAAGACTTCCGCGCTCGTCCACCGGTTTGGACGGCACCTGTCAAGGTCTTTGGATAACCAGCGCTCAAGAGCGAACAGTGAGCCTGGAGCGGGCGGGGCGACGGGTACGCGGAGATGCAGACTTGACAGGCTCTGAGATATTCTTTCTAAAACGGGATGGTGCGGCGGGTATTGGCCGGCGCTGAACGGACTGCGGTCGCGAGGCGAACAAGAACTTTGGAACCGATAGGACCGGGCGGACAAAGGAACCGGGAGGAAGAACAAGAAACGGGATGAAGGAAGGACTGGTTTCGATGAAACGCTTCTTCCGTTATGGAAAAGAACCATCTTGATAAACTGACGAGGTAAAGGATTTGGAACCAGAAGATCGAAAGTTCATGGCTATAAGATTGAACCAGCAATGAAGAGCTGAACGGACAGGAATGAAAGACTGGGTTCTGGCACTGGACGTTGGTTAAAGGTGCGAACGGATCGTGGAACCTTTAAGAACCGGATAAAATGAACAAGGTGGAGACGAAGCAGGAAGAACTTGATACGGGGCTATGCCGTTGAACTGAACTGGATGGACGTTCGGAATGGGACCTGGAATATTTTGACTTACGGATTGGTATAGAATGGATATCGGTGGCGATGCAGATAAATTTAGAGGAGTATTATATGGAACAACGAAGGTTTTCTCTCCACAATGATAAACGACTATATAGTGAAAAAGGCATTGTATGGGTTGAAAATTAAGCCTGGGAAAAACTGGTATGGTGGACAAATATCTACGACAAAGGCTTCAAAGGTCTGGGACCCTTAATTTGTATACAAATTCTGAAGGTGCTGATTTACTGGTATTGCTAGTTTATGTTGATGATATTACTTTTAGGTACTATCACTCCTACATTCAATGGTTTGCTAATGCAATGAAATCTGAATTGAGATGTCTATGTTTGGAGAGCGTCATACTTCCTTGGACTTCAAACTACTCAGAATGATGAAGGCTTACTTCTCTCAATGTAAAGGAGAATCTTGAAGAGGTTTCAATGGAAGAGTACCTCTCCACGTGAGTACACCATGATCGTGGAACGCAAATTGAGCAAAGATGATACTACGCCAGAAGTGGATCAAAAGTTTTGTCTGGATCTATGATAGGAATTTTATACATCACTATAACAAGACCGGACGCAATACATCTTTGTTGGGATGGTCCGGAAGATTTCAACTACCTAAGCGAGTCCTTAGTAGGCGTCAAAGAATTTTCAAATATTTGAAAGGCACTTTGTCTTATGGTTTATGGTACCCAAAAAATCAAAACTCCAGTACGATGGCATATTGATTGGGCAAATTATTAGCAGATGAGAAAGAGAACTAGTGGAGGTCCATTCTTCTTGGGTGATTCGTTGGTTGCATGGCTAAGCAAGAAACAAAAGTTCTATAGCTTTGTTGTCTACGAAGCGAAATACATTCACCCATTTCGCGCATGTTGGCACTTGGTGTATGGATGATCCAAAGCTCTTCCGGACTTGAAGGTAACATATGAAGAACCCATCCCTCATCACTGTGATAATACTAGTACCATTAGTGTTTCAGAATCCGGTTCTTGTTAGAGACAAAGCATATACCTCTAAATTATCATTTCTTAAAAGATCCCAGGACAATAAAAGTGGTATAGTTCGCGATTACGTTTCCCCTCGAATGATTCTTTGCGATATACTTACGAAAAACCGTTACCGAAGGCACAGTTTGAATACCTCGGACAAAAGATGGGTGTCTTACCCTTCTCTAACTAACCTCTGCGCTTTGTCAGGGGGCGTGTGATTCTTGAGATAACTGAAGAGACATTACAGTCTTTATACGGTGTGAATATCTTAGATGAGCTTGAGCAAAATTGAATATGCATAGGTTCTTTGCAAGTAGGAAGACAAAGCGTGCATCATCCTCTTAGCTAACACAGAGAGAGCACAAATGATTTTGAGATAATTTCAGATTGGATCCTCATGGCTGGGTTCTTGGGGTTATCGATGGGGAGTATAGCTCTAAATATTTTTGACATGCACAAAGCTGAAGATGTCTCTGTGAAACGAAGATTGCAGATACAAGTTTTCCTGCCGGAGCTTGTCGATGATTGATTAGAAGGAGCGCGAGGTCAAAAGGATCTCTTTTCACAAGAAGCTGATTCTTGAGGGGAGAAATGAAAGAACAGTACCCTTACTATTACCCATCAATACAAGGGGAAATTGTGGAGATATGGCTTCTGAAGGCCCGGCAGATGGTTAGGTTGTCATTGGTAGCGTCGGTTATGGAAGCGTCAAGGATGTCAACACAAGAATGATGGAACCACATTTCTTTGGAATACATTGCTTCCAGAACCATTTCTTTGTTCTGATTGCTTTGGAACGAATCGGAACACGAATCGCAGAACTACTGACTAAGGAACACATTTGCTGGAACACGAATCTGGAACACGAATGCTTTGCGGAACCACATTTCTTTGGAACCTACTGAATGCTAGAACTGTACTAGAACAAGCTATTTGGAACCTGACTGGAACCATTTTGCTAGAACCACGGCTAACTTTGGAACTACATTTGTTGTTGGAACCACGAATCTTTGGAACACGAATCACGGAACACGAATCTGGGTGCCACGAATCTTTGGAACCGCAGTGCGAAACGAATCGGAACGGATCTTTTGCGGAACGATAAACGAGATGCTGGAAAAATAGGTGTTGCATGATAAGGCAGCGTGAGGAGGCAAGTAAAGAACGATTCGAGAAAATGGGGAAGAAACGGCATCTGGCAGAAGAAAGAAAAGAATGAAAAGAAACTTCGGTTGGGTTGAGAAAAAGACTTTAGTCTAAATTGGCGGTTCGCGACGGGGAGGGTGCCACATCGTTACATATGATGGCTGGCATCGCGTGAAAAACTGTATACAAAAAAGTCAGTTCAGAGAATCAAGGAGAATTGTGGCATGGGCGAAAAAGAAAGGAACCCTGCGAGTTGGAGTGGAAAGCTATTGAAAACCCTACGCAGCCGGTGAATCTATATAATGTGCTGGAATAGAGATGAATTGTTACTGTTGATGTGAGAAAGAGTGGCGCTATGGATGTGAGAAAAGGAGGTGAATCTCCGTGACAGGAGAAGAATCTGAGAACGGGCTGCAGAGGACAATGAAGTAGAGCAGCAGATCAGAGATAGTGAAGATTGCAGAGTAGATCAGCAGAAAGTGTAAGCAAGCTATATGAGAATGAACAAGTTGGTTAAGCAATATGTATTTTGGTAAACTAGAGTGGTAGGGTGAATTACTACGGGAGAGCGCTGTCTCTTTCTACACGCAAGTGGGTGCCTGTAGAATCAGAAAACTGGTGCATTCAGTTATGCTGAAATTAAAAGGAAATTGATTAACCCACCCGGTGGAGTCTTGGGGTTCAGTAAAGTTGATGCTCTCGGCCTTGATTGGTCTTGCGGCAATCGGGAGTTAACCAACCTCTATGATTGGTGCTATAAAAAGATGAGATATGGCGAAGTTAAACTTACTAAACATCTTAAGAAAGCGAAATTTTTCTGGTTGGGGTTTCCTCTGCAGAAAAATGTGTCGCCGGGTTTTTTCCCTGGTTGGGTTTCCTCTTGAAAAATCTGTGTCTCGTACTTGTGAATGAATGCTGTGTGTGATTGTTGTTCGTTATACTATTTGCTTTATGTTTATAACTCTGGATTTCACAGTAAATACTCACTGCCACTAAGATTAATGATTCAAAGTGAAAAATGAGAGTAAATGGTTAATAATCTACACTAACTGATTCACCCCCCCCCTCTCAGTTAGTTCATACCTGTAACAAGCGGGAGATGGAAAAATAGTAGTGCAACATCGGGAGGCATGACACAAGCATCAAATGCATAGGATACCCTTAAGAAACATAAAAAAAAAATCAGAAACCCCCCATGGGATGTGTCCAGAATATATAAGAAGATACGAGAATGAGGTTCAATATTCAAGTCATGGTGGGGCTAAAAAAGGTATCTCGGGCCTACGAGAAAAGAAAACATGGGCACCAAATGGAAATCTGGGTGCCAACTAGGGCGCCCATGAAGGGTAGGCACTATCAAACCAATTACTACATGAAAAAGGAATGGTCAAGGTTGCAACTGGTCAGGTTCTAACATAAGTCATAACATGTGCAATATGGATGGTTAATAATAAAAACCAGAATATGCAGGGAAAAACATATCCCTATATGCTAGGTGAGAAATATGTACCTCAAGTTTAGAGGATGTCTCCATCTTTGTAAAAAGTCTCTAGAATCCTGTCAAACACATTTAAACTATATACTAGGGTCAGTTAAAAAATAAAAATGGCATGAGCTCTTATTAAAGTAAAATACCCAGTTTCACGTCTCATAGTGAAAAAATGAATATTTTATTCCTCAAAAAGGTTATAAAAATATAACTTACCTTGGATAAACCTCATTATTCACTTGAAAGATAGGAGTTTAGAGAGATTTGAGGAGAAATCCCTCAGCCAAAATGAGGTTTTGAGCTCAAGGTGGAGATTTTTTCAAGCATTCAACCATCATCTTTGATCTAGGTAAGCCCAAAGAAAACCTTCCTTTACATTATCTATCTTTTCATGGGATGGAGGAAAATATTTGTGGCCCACATGCTCGGATTTACGCTCGATTGAGTGAGTTCACAAGAATACTCATGTGACATCCTGTAGGTGTCAAGTGGTCCCTCACGTGACACTTTGATGTTGTCATGCAGGGCCCCGTGGGACACTAGTAGGGAATCACATGAGGGCAAGGAAAAATGTGGGAGAAATCCAACCACGCTACCCTAGGGGAGGGTTTAGGCTAGCATGCATGGTTTTGAGGGAAAATATTATTTACAAGTTGTTGTTGGATTTGTGTTCGTGATGCAGATAATCTTAGAGAAATGATCGAGTGGAAAGAAAGGAAATATGAATCAAATGACTATGTAGCCCAAGGGGATGATATGAACCTGGCAGTTCTTCAGGAGTGTGGGCTCCATAATTTATTCCGTTGTCTAATAATGTTGGGATCCCTTGAGTTATTACTATACCAAATATTTTGGTATTGGAAGTTAGATAAGGATTACTTCAAGATCCAGGGGAAGGTCCTATTATTGGACATAGATGCTATTTATTTCTCAACTAGGTTGTCTCTTCAAGGTATACAATGGCGAGTAGGTTACACATTAGGAGGTGAGATCGTATAGTCAATAGTTATATTGAGGAATATCATTGGGTCGATGCTCAAAATCTGAGAGGAAAGATTCCCATACGAGATATTGTGAATCTTCCATTAAAGACCATTCTATTTTTCATTAATCGGGCCTCAATTTCTACAACCCCTCATTTGGCGTCTAGGTCCAACATGTAGGTGGATATCATGTGCTTAGAGCCTATGATATTTAACTAGTGTGTGGGAGTCTTGATGAACATGAAAATCCAAATGACTCATTGCAAACTGGGTAGGAAAAATAAATTTGGGTGTGTCTCCCTACTCATGAAAATTTTCTTGGAGTGAGTGCCCGAGTTGGAACCTCAGATAGTGTTCGGTCAACCAGGACCCAGAAATCTACAAATGATATTTTGTGCCGAGTATATGGCCAGGCTACCAAGGGGTCAACATCAATACCACTATGGTATTGGATTTTCAAGTTGGTGGCAGTGCCACATCGTGAGTATCAAGGAATTTCCGTATGCAGGAATGGATTTTCATCAGGATCTAGAGATTTCGTTGCCCCTAGGTGAGGCATGGGGCCCCATAGGTAAATGTGTGTTTTTAATTTTGTAATATTTTCATTTTTTGGGGGGATTTTAATATATGTGATTTTTTTTTTGGGTGCATACTGACACAATGTAATATTTGGTTTATGCATATGTAGGACCAAAGTCTCTAAAGGGATGGGGCCGAGATCATTGTTGAAGTAGCGACAAGGAGTCATCGAGAGGGGAGGGGTCAGGGTTGGAAACAGTGAAGAACTATGGTGCGTCTGACATAACTTGGAGGGGATGATCATGAGAGTGCCCCCCACACTAGAGTGTGATGTACTCATGCATATGTGTAGACATACTGAGGGTGATTTTGATTCCTTTCGATGACTTATCAAGATGATGTTTCGGGCAGTGTTGTGCTACCATGAGAATTAGGAATAAGTGGCCCATGGCACCCTATTTTGTACTAGACTTTATGTATTAGTCGGTCGACACATATATGTATCAGAAGGCCAATATAGCCTCAATTTTGGCCTATGCACCTCATTTTGGAAGGATGTAACCACACTTTGCTAATAGATATATACATGTTTTTTTTTGGCTTCTACCTATGGTTGTCTAAATGTTGTGAATATTACCCCATGTTGTATGTACATGCATGCTTAAAAACTCAATTTTAATGAGACAAATTCCAATCTAATGAATATTTAGCTAACAAGTCAACCATTGCATTAAATCTTCTTGGGACGTGGCAATATTCAATATTCTCAAAATAACATTCAAGAAGGTGCACCCTCAAATATTTACACAAAATTTTGGGATGTTTGACACTTTATGTGTGATTCAATTATGAGACCACAAGATGAGAGTCCAATCTAACCACTAGACGATGAATGCCAAGAGAGATCACTTCAAACAATAGTTCAATGCCAACTTTATATTCTGCAATTTTATTGGTTGTAGGCCCAAGGTAGACTCCTCCTAAAATCACAAGCTTGTCAGTGGGAGAGAAGATCACCCAAGTAGTGGAAGCAATGTTTCAGGTACTATGGTTGGCACCATCAGTGTATCCCATGTATAATGAGGAGGACGATGACTTATGAAAATCAAGCATAAAGCATGATAAGCATCTGACCAAGCATCTAACCAAAAAAATTAACACGTGTATAAAAAAAACACACAACTCCACAACCACACTAAAAAACACTTATGTACAAAGCATCATGTGGCCAAATTGCCTAAGCATAATACTTTTTGAGGTAGAACCCATTGTGGGGCTATGAAAGAGGATTCCCATCATAGTCCATGAAATCATAGGCCCCTCTCTTGAAGACACATTTAACAATGTAAGACCATGCCAAAGGGGTTCAAACTTACCTAATCCCAAGGTGTCATGGTCCTGGTCATAAACCAATACTAGGTCACCCTCCGAAAAAATATGAGGACGGATATATTTTTCATACTGTTCTTTGATGAGATTCTTGTGTGTTTCATCAACCAAATAAACGTCACGACGTTGTTCATCAAGTTGCGCCAAGTACAAGAGACACTCCTCCTCGATGTAGGTATTGGGTAAAAGTTCGATGACAAGTTTTAATGATGATATTTCACATTCAATAAATAATACTACCTCTAAACCATAAACAAGTTGGAATAGGGTGAATCTAGTGGCACTTTTAGCAGAGGTACTATAAGCCCATAATTCTGAAAATAGCATAAGGTGATAGTTTTTCTTGTGCTTCCCTAACATCCTCTGGATCATTGTCTTGAGAACATGATTTATGGATTCTACTTTTCCATTGGCCCGAACATAATAGGGTGTTGAGTTCTCATGACGAAAACCAAACCTGGCAGCTAATTTTGTCATCATCTTATTATGAAAAATGGGACCCATGGTCTGTCACTATGGTCTCGGGGACGGGGACATAGAACCTAGCAATGATGTGATTTAATACAAAAAGAGAGAAAATGGTGTTTTCATTAGAATAGGTAGGCATGGGCTCAACCCATTTAGTGAAGTAGTCAATGACCATGATGATGTAGCCATGACCATTAGCCAAGGTAGGATTACATGTCATGAAATCAATGCCCCACTTAGTGAAGGGGTCGACGATCACCACAATATGGAGGGGGATAGGATGAGTGCACATCTTATGACTGAATATTTGACACGAATGACATATATGGACCACATTCATGCAATCTTTTAAGATCGAGGGCCAAAAAAATCCATCTTGCAATATTTTCTGGGCAGTGGCCAACCTAGAGAGATGACCACCACATGCCCCCGCATGGAAGTCATTCAAAACACTTTCAACTTCCCCATGGATGAGACAATGACGTAGGATAAAATAAACCCCATAGAGATATAGGGTGTTATCCACAATAAGGTATTGTCCATCCTGATGTCTTATGCGTCTACGCTCATCATGGGAAAGCTAAGGACAAAAATGTTGAGTCTGGAGATAGATCAATACGTCTCCATACCAAGGATTGGGCGAGTCAGCAAGGAATAAGAACTCATCAGAAAAGAGTCACTAATCATTGGTTCTTCATCGACTCGGGGAAGTTTAGACATCAACTTTGCGAAAGCCAAGGATTTTTTAGACTTGGAAGAGACAAATTCCAAGTCAAACTCTTGGAGGATAAAAATCCACTTCAATTACTTTCCCCCAATGATATAATAGATAAGGATGTGCTTCATTGGGTTGGGATCATAAACTAAAATGGTCTTGCGTAAGAGGATGTAATGGCATAATCATTGGACAACATAGACTTCTGCCAAGGCCAACTTTTCTATGTGAAAGTATCAAATCTCAGAGCTTACAAGTCCTTTTCTAAGATAGTAAATGATTTCCTCTCATTGCATCTTGTCCTCCTGGATGAGCACCATGCTAATGGTGGATTCATAGGTCATGAGATAGAGGAGGACATATTGATTATAATCAAGAGGGATCAATAAGGGAGTTGACATCAAGGCCTTCTTCAAGGAGTCAAATGACCATTGTTCTTGGTCATCTGACACAAAAGGTACACCTCTATTCAACAGGTGCATAAAACCTTTCGTGATATCGATATAATTGGTGATGAATTGTCGCAAAACATTTTCCTTCCCTTACAAACTTTGAAGTTGGAAAATGGTACGAGAAGGAGATAGTTTGAAAATATCCTCCACCTTCAAGGGATATACCAAGATCCCATACTTGGATACAAAGAAGCCCAACAATCTTCCAGACACCAGAAAAAAAATACATTTATGTGTATTCAAACAAATATTGTAGTAGAGACATTGGAAAAAAATGGCCCGCAAGTGACGAGGGTGGTCCTCATAATGCTGTGAATGAGAAACCAAATCATCTAATTAAGATTCCATAATGTGTTTGATGTCATGGAAAGTATATGTGATGGCTCACTAGAAAGTGGCTCCATCATTTTAAATACCAAACGATAGTTTCCAATAAGCAAATATACCCCAAGGGAAAATGAAGGTAGTCTTTTGATGATATTTCGGTTTGATATGGATTTGATTATAGCCAGAGAAACCATCCATGAATGACAATATTTCTCTATCAAAACATTCATCAATAATCTGGTCAATGAATGGGGTTGGATAATTATCCTTAGGACAAGCCTTGTTTAAATATCGATAATTGACACAAACCCTAATGGTGCCTTGTTTCTTGGTGACTGAAACGATGTTAGAAACCCATTCATTCAAGAGAACCAGATATATAAACTATGCACGAAGAAGTTTTTCTACCTCCGCCATAATGGAAACAACTTCTTTTGGATTAACTAGATGAAGCTTCTGTCGGACTAGTTTGGTCCCGTCATACGTCTTAATTTCATTCTCGACAATCTAGGGGTCAATGCCAGGCATTTATTCATAATACCCAGAAAAAAATGTTGTGGAATTATTTGAATAGGGTCATGTATGTTTCAATTTATTGAGGTGAATAGTCAGTGCCTACCGGGATGTGTTCCATGACACCTGGATTCTGGGACATGTTAATGGGTATAGTTTTTAATATGTTAGTTAAGTTGCCTTCTTATAGAACTTCATGGATCAATATGGGAGACTAGGACCATTGAACATGACTAGAGGCAACATGATTTTTGGATTCATCCTCAACCCATTCCAAATCAAGGATAAAAGATGCTATGTGGTGCAAATCCTCCCATGGAATATTGGGACAAGCCATGAATTCCATGACGGATTCATCATGTGGAAGTTTAAGTTCATTAATGGAGTCGGTTAATATGGGAAGAGGATGCACAATCAAATAGGGATGTGGATACTAGTCATATGCCACATCTTGAGGTGAATATGAATCAAGACTAGCTGATGTTGACTGGATCACCTGGTAGGAAATCTTTACTGAGGTGAGCGACATGGAGGCTCCATAGAAATCAGAATCAGTAGGGAAAGGTACCACCCAAGGATTGAAATACACAAGGGATCCATTGGTATATGAGGGAATCATGTTGATGGGGGAGATGATTGCAGTAGGATATGGTGGGGGAAGGGGGGACATACCCATAAGCGAAGGATATTTGAACATATATGCACTAATGTTCAGAGAATATTGTGGGGTATCATCGAAAAAGGGTACATTAGACCCCACATTGGATCCAAGGTCTGGGGTATAAAAAAAATATGATCGATGGTAATTATTTTCCATTGGTGAGGGAATCGTAGGACCCTAAAGACATACGAGATGAATGCAGTCATCTCGTAGAACCAAGTACGCATGAGTAACAAATTGTACTCAAGTGGTACATCGATGACCTCCACGATGACGAAGAAATTATTACCACCTAATTTGACGGGCAAGGAAATGATTATTCCGTGGAGTTGGAACATGTTTCCATCGAAGGATTTCAAAAGTGTGGCATACATATCAATATTAAGAGAGCCCAAGGATTTCAAAAAATAAATAAACATGATGCAAGTCGAGGCTCCTTCATCAAAAATAGTTCAGAAGATGTTTTTACCCATTGTTCTCACTTTAATATAGAAGGCTACTTGATGGGATAGAATATGTTTTACCTAATATGAATCAAATATCATCAAGCTTGACTTCTAGAGATCAATCCTTCCTATGGCCGAGAGAAAGACTATCCGTTGCATGGCGAAGCTCTGGAGAAATTTAAGCACCGACATGGCACAAGTTTCCTAGGATAAGTCTTCCACAATACTATAGTTGTGGGAATCCCATATATTAGGATTATGTGTCGTACTTCGAAGAACACCCTTCGAGGGGTGAAGAGATGCATAAATAAATGACTTCTCTATCTAGAGAGGGCCATGAGGCTGGGATGAAGATATTGCTTCTGGGGTAACATTTGAAGGCTTAGTAATTTCATAATTTTTATCTCGTGTCTACAACATGACCGTGTGGTCACACATGAAAACATAATAATTTGAGGAAGACCCCTCATGGGGAGGGGTACCTGCCATGTCCCCTTGTGGAGGGGAAATATTTTTGGAAAAAATGTTTTGAGGTTGAGGGGGGAAAGGATGGGTTAAGATAGGAGGGTGTTGTAGAACCCCTTGTTGTGACAAAAATATGTGGAATTCATCCTTTTGAGGAAACTGATGAGTGGGATGGTCCTCCCCACAAATCGTGCAAGGGAACTAATATTTCCTCTTCTCCTTGGTGCCCCCCTCCTTTGTATTCTGGGTGGGAGAAATCCCTTTATTAGAATTGGATTTTTTTTTTTTCATTTTTTTTTCCTCTAGGTTTTTGAGGATTATTCGATTTCATGGACTTCACCGAATGCACCTTGGAGGTATGAGAGGGAACTGCAACAGTTTGAGCACTAGTTCAATAGACAATGGGTGTGATGTAATTGACATATGATGCATTTGGTCAAATAACTGGTTCATATATGCATGGGAAACATAACCAACCACACCATCGGCATGGGGTCCCGAGTTTGGCTTCCTGAGATTTTTCGATGGTCGTGGAGCATTTGGAATGATATCTTATAGGGTACCTAATTGCAAGTATATCAAGTCTAAGTGTTGGGCACACATGATATATTTCTCCTCAGTGGTGGCCCCAACCATAGCTACGTCTTTGGTAATGGGTCGTAGGAGGGACTTAATGAACCACTCTATAAGGATTTTGTCTGAAATCCAAGTCTTAATCATCCTATGCCATCTCCTCCACTCATGAATATGATCGAAAATGTGAGTGGCATTGTTTGGACATATAGAAGTTAAAATATCATTTCCTATCTCATACTAGATGAGCAATTGGTAATGTGTTAAGAACACCATCACTAGGTCATTAAAGCTTCTAAAGGAACCACCTTTTAGTTCAATGTACCATTTGGAAGTGACCCCGATCAGGGATCTATGGAAAAGACACAACCTCACACTATCATCCATTAATGAGTTGGATGAACACCATAAGTGGTATGTCATGATGTGCGTGGAGGGGTCCTCTCTTCTCTTTCCTTCAAACTTAGGAATGTCTTATGGTAGCTTGGATGTCATTTTTGGCCATGATGGGTTATGGTAAATAGGGTAATTTGTTCACTGAGACAAATTCAGTAAATCAAGCATTGTGAGGAAAGGAAATGGTGAAAATGAAGATTGGGAGGGACGTGAAGTCTCTTCTATCCCAAATGGACCTTGTGATCCCCCTATGTTGCTACTATTGGAGGGTTGGGGAGATCTTTAAGAGTGGGTTCCTATGGGGATGGTTGAACCTACATGATCATGACTGCTCCTAGAAAAAAATATTCCCCCAAGGGGGTTTCCCCCAGGGTTAAATGTGGACCGTCTAGGAAAACTATTCCCAAAGATAGTCCCAGGGATGAATTCCCCAGGACCAGATCTTGACATGAAAGAAAAACCTCCCCATGGTGAAACATTTCCCCCAAGGTACATACCCCAGGGAGTGGTTTGCTAACCCAAGGAAAGTTAAAACCTCCATATGTACTACTACCCCCAGACTAGCTAGGGACAACCCCAAAACCACTAGGAATACTCCATACAAAAGGTACAACTACACCTAATGTTGTTGTGCCACTCATCATATTGGCAGAGGTGGAAGAAGTTCCACTTCCCATTTTGAAACTGAAGCTCACCCCCCACTATAAGAGAATATAGAAGTAGGCGTGGATACAGAAGGAATGGGTGTAGGGATGATAGGTATACTAAAATATGTAGATAATGCCATAGTTGAAATCCCCTAGATCGAGGAACCAAAATGAAATGGTATGGACAATGTAGGTCTAATGGAGCTAAGGGGTGGAAATGTGGACATTACTGGGATGCCCCTAGGGGAATTCCTCCCTGTCCCACTTGGGGATGGGCTCGAAGGATAAACTACACTAGAAAAAAAATTGGGTCTAGACATGTTGGGAAGATGAACAAACAAAGAGAAATGATCATTGAAAATTTCGCTTACTTGGACAAGTAAAGGGGTGTCTGGCTCAGTTAAAGGTGGATTGAAATTTAGTAGAGTACGTTCATATACCACCTCTACTTCAACCAAACTAGTCTCATCAAACAAAAAATAAGACCCTTCGAAGTATTTGGCACTTATGTTGCAACTCTTTAGAGGCAGTTGCACCTCTGTAATAGGCTCAAGTCCTCATAATTGACGAGACTGGCATAATAATTCAGCCACAGTGAATAAGATATGCTACTGAAAAACACAAATCAACCTATAGCCAACCTAGAATTGGAATAAAAGAGCACACCCCTAATCAAATCTAGGAAAACAACAAGCAAACCAAATGGCTCAAGGCTCTTCCAAAAACTAACCTTGTGGGGGAGAAGAAGTCCTCACCAGATTGACTACCGAAAGTGTGAGGATAAATTACAATGAACTATGTGAAACAACCCTGACTAGTGCACGTAACCTTTATTAAGGTGGGCACCCTTCGGGGAAACTGAGATCATGAATGAATGTCTTCCTCAGGTACCACATGCACGTCCCATCTCTGGTCACCTACGTGGAGCCCTAGGAAAGGTCACTAAGGCTACCACTTAACAATCAATGGCCAAGTGAACAATTGTAAGTCTGACAACACATAAGGGAAGGGTAGCTAATCCAAAATCTCTGAATATGTTAACCAAAATAATTCTCGTATACATAACGATCGAAGCGGTACTGTAAACACCAAAACAAGTAGAGAGGGGTAATATCCCTACTTGCCCCGATGTGACCTCACGCTTGACTCCCGTGTTAGAGGATCTTCCTGAAACATTAGTTAAAAGAATGTGTTTTGACACTCTTTAATGAATTCTAGGTTGAGTTTTGTGGCCTTGGAGAGTTTACTCTCCAATCCTAGTCCAAGGCCCTAAACCTATCTAGTGTTGGTTTTCTATCAAGGAAAACATCTAATTAATTTTATATTAAGCACTTATTTTTAGAGGTTGTTTCTTAGGTCCAACGGTAATGGATGAGACTTTAATGGTGTGATGACTCTTCACCCAACTAAGCAATGCAAGTATGATGATGAAAATCATTCAGTTTGATGAACTCTAGCTATGGGAGGGAGAGAGGTTTTATTTCCTTTTTATTCGCAATATTTAGAAAGTGAATCCTCACACACGCCAAGAGACCAACACATACAATACAAATTTGAAACTTTTGTAAAATTTGAACATCAAACAATGTTCCTAATGCAATCCTTTTCCTAGTGCTTCAAAAGCAATCTAGCATGCAACACTATTTTTGTCATTTTGATTATTTTTCAATATGCAAAATTTCCCGATCTAAACAAGCAATATCAATGAAAATAGGAAAAACCAACAATTATGAACAAGAAAAGGGGTTGTAGAAAATTGGAGATGAGTCCAGATCAACCAACTACAATGTCACTACAAGAACCACACCCAAAAACTCACTAAGGTGGGTTGATCTAGCAATGAACAAGGGTCATATACAAAGACCACAAAACAAACAATGATAGTAACAAATAGATATCTTCATATCTGTTGGATGCTTATCCCAACTTCATTGATATTTTCAGACAGAAAGGGAAACTATCTAAGAAGTACCGATCAATTCACTCAAATGAACTGAAGAAAACATTTCAAAAGCAATATATGTGATAATTAATTCTTCAATCAGAGATCAAAGTAGGCCAAAAAGAGCACTACAACACACTCTATACTAGAGGATAGACCTACAACCACATGATAGGGATTTGATATGCAATTTTGTAGTTTTGGTAGTGCCTCGTGGGACCCGATCTTGTCAACCAGTGAGGGGGCCTCACGGGACAACTATACCGCAACACGTGAGGACCTGAGTAATTGTTGTTTTTGGAAAATATGGATCAATGGAATATCTTCCAGATTTGAATCAAATCTACCAGATATAGGCCTAGGAATGATCGAAATTGAATAATACTGAAATGAAAATCACAAAAATAGAGGAATATGTAGGCAAAGAGACTTGTCCGGAGAATAATGCTTCCCCACTATGGTTGACAATCTGTTATGCCATTTTTTTCTCATAGGGATATAAATAAATAGATCAATAATATCTCCTTAGGATTGGACTTGAAATCCTAGAAAGGAGTGGTATATATTTCTTATGATTCTCCTAGAGACAAGAAGATCATTACATGAGGAATTATGGGAATGGCTCACCTTTTATTGAAGGTTGTCCTTAGTGAAGCATGGTTGTTGCAGTCATGAAGTTCCATCCTTAGCTTCTACAACCTGCTCCATGTACAACAAAGACAAAGCAATACCATTATACTTGTATTCATAGTGCTAAAATCCTAGATCTAGTTTGATCTAGTATGATCTACAACAACATAAACCAGATCTGAATATTCATATATCAAAGAAAAACATTCAGGGGGAAACCAAATAATTTATTAATGAAGCATAAAACAATACATCAAAACATGCATACCTCAAATGTGGATACAATATCCTTTATCGTCCTTTCCCCTTTCCTTTCTTTGTAGATCCTTGGTCAGGCTAGGCTCACTGACTTCTGGCTATGATGATGGATGCCTCTGTAGTTGGAAAACATAACAATACTCTTAATTCTTCCTCCTCTTTCCCAAGGATTTCCTTTATTATATAGCTCTTGGAGTGTTATTGGACAAATCGGTAGGTGAAGACACTAACTGATCTCCCTAGATCCACCTAGAGCTAGAACAAAACACACCAGAACATGATGCTTTCCTTAAGTTTTAGATATTGAATTTACTAACTAAAGAGGGATGGGTGACATATCGTTTAAATGTCGCTTCCTTTTTCCATCGCCATCCTAGCTCTGTTCCAACGCTCATAAAATGATGACGCTACAAAAGAACGCAACCAACCAAAGTGATAGTAATAACATAAACTCAATATAAACCTATGTATGTGATCAAGGAATCATACAATAAAACAAAACAAGCTTTATAGGAAAGAATCATATTACTGTATCATATTAAATGTGAAAGAGAGATTACAACCATGGCCTTGATGTCGTAAGGTCCCTTCCAACTGTCCTTTGTTCCCCACACACTTTCACTCCAATAATTCTGAGAACACAGATCTAATAGTATTCACAATCTATCTTGACAAAGGCAAAACTCAAAACCACTCTAACCAAGCTAACAATTCCAAGCCAAATCCAACTTAGCCAATCCCAAAATATCCAAAGCTAACGTTCTCCATGAGAGCTCCTCTCCTTTTATAAGATGAAAAGGATAAGGTGAGGAGGTTAGGATGATCCCACCAAATCATGAAAGTGAGTAATATCCAAACCATTCGGATGCCACCTCACCATGGAAGTTTCTCCTTCTAGAAGATTCGAGAAAACGCTTGTTTTTCCCATGTGTAAGCATTCTCGCACCCTGTCTATAGAGAAACATATGAACCTCTCACAACCCAGATATGGTGCAACCTATGAGAATCAGGCATTCTCACACCCTGCCTATATAGGAACCTACGAACTTCCTTTTTTATAGGGTTTTTACAAAGGAAAATGCAACTTCTTTTCTCAGGAAAAGTTCTTCTCCCTTCCTTCTTCAGGAACTTAGGCCACTGACCCCTCTAAAGACAACAGACAGGTTTACATCATTAACAGTCATAAGGATGACAAAAATAATGGGTAATAGAGAGCCCCCCAAAGTATGAAGTTAGAACAGAGTGATAGCTGAAATACTTTGTCGAGTGTGTGTAGGGAACAAGGAACAGTCGGTCGGAAACCTGCCAACAAACAAGGAAATATAATACAATAATATATCATCACTGAGGTAGGCATTCCCATACTCAGAATATAAATGACTCAAAGAATAAATGTCGAGATGCAAAGATCCATGTCAAGTAAGACAAGGGCATGGCCACCAAACATACACCATGGATCCATGCCATTATGAATCAAATCCGAACATAGCCACCAAAAATACACTGTGGATCTATGTGTTAAAGACTCAAATTTGAACATAGCCACGGGACATACAATGTGGATCTATGCAACAGTACAAACTGAATATACTCCAATGTAACCTGAATATGTCAGAAAGGATCCAAGGTCTTCATCTCCACCACTCTATAGTATGAATCTAACCATGTGAATACATGTGTAGAAGTCGAACATGGTAGAAACCACTTGATTACTGGTCATTAGTGTATATCGTTAACAAGCGTGAGGGAAATCACCATTAATGTCAATGACTCCCAATGTACACTAGTACAATCTAATGAATGTGAATCAATGAGCTGAGGTTGAACACTTGACGGAATCTCTCGATCAGAGGTCAATAATGAACACCCACTGTCGAAAGTGAGGAAACCTGCCATTGAGGCATGCAAGTTCCAAGGTACCAATTGGTTTCTAAGTCTAATTCATGGATAATGAGTTAAAGTCGACAGGAAAAAACTCGTCACAGGAGGGCCTTAATGTATCCCACATCAATGACATGAAACAAGTAACAAGATTTGATGTAGGTCAGAGTAACAAGTGATTCAGGACTGACTCAGGGATGGCCGACGCAATAGAAGGCTTAAGGACTGCAGAAATGACTGACGCAATAGAAATCTTTCCGGGTTGAACTTCTCTTTGAACATATTGATGACACGACAACTGTCTTGGAAACACTGACTCAACAACAGGGATCACAGACCGATTTGCAATCTTATAAAGGAGTATGATCAGGAGACAAGTGGATTTCCCAACCTAGACACAAGGTGAGTGAAAGGGTGTCATGTTCAAAAGTGATTCTTCAAAAGTGATTCTTTCAAAAGTGTCCTTTTTCGTAAATTAGTCTGATGAGACCGAAAATGAGATAAACTATTGCTCAACAGACGTTTCCTTCAAATACTTTAACGAGAGTGAAGAGAACAAGGTCCCTCGACAATATTTTCATGTTTAGAGAGTCTGAAAAGAGCTTAAAGGGAACTCTGAGAGGTTCCTTTTTCATATAACCTTTACGAGTCCGAAAAAGTGATAAAACTATACTCGGTTACATTCTCATTAATTTAAGAGCACGAGAAAGAACAAAGACTAAGCTCGGTAACTTATTCTCATGTATTTACGATCATGAGAAAGAACAAAGACTAAGCTCGGTAACTTATTCTCATGTATTTACGAGCATGAGAAAGAACAAAGACTAAGATCGAGATTGTTTTCATTTTTACGCAAGCTTTAAAACAAAACAAAACTATGGTTGGACTTGGTTTCATTTTTACGCAAGCTTGAACCAGAGGAAACTATGCTTGAGTAAGTGGTTTCATTTTTACACAAGATTGAACCATAGAAAACTATGCTTGTGACTTCCCAACGCATAACACATGGATGGTTGGTACTTAGCCCCCAGCTTAAGAAACTAGCGCCTCTACTTTAGCATGAAGTCCAGAGGCTATAAGTATTGCCCCCCAAGCTTCGTTTCATCCAATGACAAAGGAGGAGGAAATGAAGCTTCAAATACTAGACGAAGGACTTGACTCAAACAGAGAGGGGGAAAACTATTTCATTTTTTAACGAGATTGAAACAGAAACAAGAACTATGCTCGTAACCTCTGTTTCATTTTTTAATGCGGTTTCCACAAAGATGAAAAAACTATCCTCGTAAGTGGCTTCATTTTTTAACGAGCTTGAAATAAAAAAAAACATGCTCAAAGACCTTTGTTTCAATTTTTAACGAGGTTGCCTTAGAGATGCAAAAACTATCCTCGGAGTCTCTCTTCTTGATCATGGATTCCAAGAGGACAATGCTTCGGAATGACACCATGTCAAGGGAAAAAACTTGGTCATGGCTTCCAAGAGGTCTTCACTGGAAGGAAGAAATACACTCTGGAAGGACACCATGTCGAGGGTCGCGACAGGAGTAAAGAGATCAATCTCTAACAACCCTATCAAAGAGATCACCATGTCAACTACTGGATCTAAGTCATTAGAAGTTGAAGCCATGGTTGACAATGCCACATAATTGACCTGTGGCAGGGGCGATACCGTTTGCATATAAGAACCATTTAGGGAGACAATCTAGTTGGGGTCAATGAATGAAAGTTGATCAACAGTCACAACTCGTCCATCATGAGGGAAATATATCACAAGAAAAAAAGTAGACACAATAGCTTTCATGGAATAGACATAATCTCGCTCAAGGAGTAAAGAGAAATCCAAGGGGTCTTGGACTACCATGATGTCAATAAAGACAATTTTCCTTCCCAAAGTTATAGGAAACTGAGGAAGGGTCCCTAAAGGTTAACTGGTTCTTCTATTAAAAGCTAACAAATTCTATGTAACTGGTGCAAGTGGAGGATAACCCAAAGCTTGCCAAGCAATAGAGGACAAAATACTAACTGATGAACCTTCATCTATCAGCATCTGAGGAATGTCCCGACCACAAACCTGTACTGTAATCTGGAAATGAATGTAAGAGGGAAGACAAGATCCAGTTAGCACACCCTAATCAAAATGGATGGCCTCATAACTTGGAGGGGGTTCCATGGGAGAAGGAGGAATAGCCCCCGGCATGGTAGATTTTGTATCAACGAGAAAAACATGGGCAGTATCGGGTTTACTCTCTAGCGGGAGAGTAGGATCGATCGATGGAGAGATCAGATCGACCACTTGAGTTTCATTCTCCAAGGAGAGAATGGGATCGACAGATGGAAACAGATCGACCACTTGGGTGACACTCTCTAACAGGAGAGTGGGATCGATTGAGGATGGGATCGGATCGACCACTTTGTCAACTGGTTCAATTAAGGAAGTGACCAGATTGACCACTTGATCAACTGGACTGACTGACAGGGGAACCAGATTGATCATTCCATCAACTATAGGAGGGTCAAGAGTAAGCTTGTGATAAGTGGCTGGAAGTTGAGGCTGTGAAATAGGTATGTCTTCCAGGAATTTCGAGGCTTCTTCCATATGAGGGAAAAGGTGAGTTAGATGACTCCCTTTGCATAACATGCACTGGAACTTGACTCTACTTTTCTTCTTCCCAACGGTATCTTGACTAGTTGACGGGGGGTCATCAACATGTTGTTCAGAGGCTGATGACACAGGTTGGCGAGGGTGTGTAGACCATGCTTCTATAACCATGGATAGACCAGGGAATTCCTTAAGAAGATGGCTATCCTTACAAATCCTACAAGGGTACTTGGGCTTACGGGGTGTTTGGGTGACCTTGAAATCATCAACACTCCCAACACGATTAATAGTAACTGTTTGTTTTCCAACATGTTTTACAGTGGTTGGAAGTTTTGACCCTCACTTATCTTTCTTCTTCTTAATCTTTCTTTTCTTCTTCTTCTTATTCACCGGGTTACTAGCTTCATGACTTTCACCCGATGAAGAAGATGAAAAGGAAGGTGACCTTGCAAGCGAAGAAGTTGAAGAAGACCTTACTGGTGAAGAAGGTGAAGGATCAACATGAGGTTGATGATCTTGGGGGGAAGTACTCGTGACTGAATCACTAACTGCATTTGAGATTACCTGAGTGGAAAACAACCATATTGGTAATACAATAGTGAGATCTGGAAGGCTCAAAGTAGCGATGTGAGGAGGACCAATGTTTCCATAAGAAGGAAAAAAAAAAAGGTTCTCCTGGAACAGGGGTTCCTTCATTAGTCATTCTAGGAATTGACGCCATTAAATAAATCCACCCTAGAGTTTGCTAGGGAAAACAAACAACACATGCTAAAAATCTAGGAAGCAAGCAAACAAACAAAACCTTCTCACAATGAGCACACTAGTTGGTGATGAAATCCAATGTCACAGGAACAATGTAAGAAGGGGATGAGATAGAGCAGGTGGAAAAGTTACGTTGATGACCTGCTTAACGGAATTACACCCTGGTGCAAGCTCCCACACATAATCGTGGGTACACCCTCCAAGGAGCCCGAGTGAGTTTGTCCAACGTTGATTCCAAGTACCGTGAAGACTTGCCCCTCCACAATCACCTCGTGTGAAGAACCTAGAGAGATAGGCAACTAAGGTTACCAATTACTACAGTGATTCCTGGGGAAACAGTCGATAGTCCAATCCACGCGCAAGGGCAGGGTATCTAGCCCGAAATCAACTTGAAAGGCTTCCACTCATTATTTTGGGTATACCTCTTAAGTGACCCCCATAATACACGTAATCTCTACACCAAGACCAACAAAGTAGGGTGAGTAACTCTGCCAGTATCAATGCGACCACATGATTGACCCTTGTGTTAGAAGGGCTTCCCAGGACAAAATGTAGTAAGTGGATTTAACTCTCCCTATCACAAGATACTATGTTTGTTTGCAGCTTTGGAAATTTATCTTTCACACCTATTCCAAAGCCCTACGACTAATCTAATGTAGGTTTGCTACCAGAAAATATAAAAATGTCTAATCAATTTTTATAAGCGCTTTATTTTATGGATGTCGTTACTCAAGAGGAAAATGGCGTGGACAATATGGTGCTTTGACTGACTCAAAAATTATGCAAAGAGATGAAGATGCAATCTTTTCATTTCGATGAGAGCTATGCTACGAGAAGGAGAAAACTTTTATCATTCCCATATGCACAATGTCCCAAAATTTTAAAACTCATCAATATCAATATCTTCAAGAAATGAGACAAAGGTACTGTACACCAATGCACGATTCATGGCCCCCCCCCGGCCATAAGGGGGAAAATTTTTCGGAATTTAAGACCAAAAAATGCCAAGAATCATGCAATTTCACTACTTCAAATGCAAGGATGCCCCCAATCTAATATAAAGTAAGAAATTAAATCTTTTTGTTTCAAAAATTTCATTAAAATAAATAATGAACTTTCTTAAAACAAAGAAACCCAAACTAATAGTTTTCTTTTAAAGCGAACTATTCAGAAGAAATCTGATCTTTCCCTAAACAATTCTAAAGGAAACACATGCTTTGTAATTGAAAGACACTCAAAGAAAGAGACTAATCTTTCAAAACCAAACAAAGAAAAGATGGCTAAAAGAAACTCAAAGAATGTCAAGCAGACTGTAAACAGATCAATATAGGCTCCAAAATTTCAATCCAGCTGATCAAAGAAAAACTGGGTCATCAAAAGATGACAAGACCCAATCCAAAAATTTTACAAACAAGTTCGCAACCTAGCAGTAGAGTACAATGTGAGAATTAGGTATTCTCAAAGGCTAGACACTGGTAAGGTGCGAGAATTAGATATTCTCATAGGCTAGACACTGGTAGGGTGCGAGAATTAGGTATTCTAGCAGGCTAGACACTGGTAAGGTGTGAGAAGTTTGCACTTAACTGAACAGTAGGGTGCGAACATCAATGATTCTTGTAGGCCATAGAGAGGTACAGTGCGAGAATGTCTGTAATAAAAGAAAACTTTGAAAAAGGATAGGGAATCTAAGTGAACTTCTAGATTCAGAGAATCTAGATGGATGTCCCATAGACTCAAAAACTAGAAAACAAGCAATCAAAGGAAGGGAACTATACTAACTAGGAAACAATCCGTTCCCCAGTGGAGTCGCCAATTTTGTTATCGAACAAATCGGTAGGTGTGGACACTAACTGATCTCCCTATATCCACCTGAATCTAGAACAAAACACACAAGAACATGACACTTTCCTTAAGTTTTAGATATTGAATTTACTAACTAAATAGGGATGGGTGACATATCGTTTAAATGTCGCTTCCTTTCTCCATCGCCATCCTAGCTCTGTTCCAACGCTCATACAATGATGATGTTTCAAAAGAACGCAACCAACCAAAGTGATAGTAATAGCATAAACTCAATATAAACCTATGTATGTGATCAATGAATCATACAATAAAACACAACAAGCTTTATAGGAAAGAATCATATTACTGTATCATATTAAATGTGAAAGAGAGATTACAACCATGGCCTTGATGTCGTAAGGTCCCTTCCAACTGTCCTTTGTTCCCCACACACTTTCACTCCAAGAATTATGAAAACACGGATCTGATAGTATTCACAATCTATCTTGACAAAGGAAAAACTCAAAACCACTCTAACCAAGCTAACAATTCCAAGCCAAATCCAACTTAGCCAATCCCAAAAGCTCCAAAGCTAAGTTTCTCCATGAGAGCTCCTCTCCTTTTATAAGATGAAGAGGATAAGGCGAGGAGGTTAGGATGATCCCTCCAAATCATGAAAGCGATTAAGATCCAAACCATTTGGATGCCACCTCACCATGGAAGTTTCTCCTTCTAGAATATTCGAGAAAACACTTGTTTTTCCCACGTGTAAGCATTCTCGCACCCTGCCTATAGAGCAACCTGCGAACCTCTCGCAACCTAGCTATGGTGCAACCTGTGAGAATCAGACATTCTCGCACCCTGCCTATATAGAAACCTATGAAATTCCTTTTTTATAGGGTTTTTACAAAGGAAAATTCAACTTCTTTTCTCAGGAAAAGTTCTTCTCCCTTCCTTCTTCAGGAACTCAGGCCACTGGCCCCTCTCAAGACTACAGACAGGTTTACATCATTAATGGTCATAGGGATGAAAAAAATAATGGGTAACATGGAGGAGGCCTAAGAGAGACTTCTATATCTTCTACAGACCACCATCGACTCGAATGATGTGAGTTCCTAGGCTCTTGACACAAAAACACAACTCATCCCTTTCCTATCACCTCATAACTCCTCAATTCTAGAAATATGGCAGTGCCTCACGGGTTGAATCACTAGTGTCCAACAAGGGGGCCTCACTAGTTTTCTTCTAGGTGTCTCTCGAGGATGCCTAAAAAGGGGTAAAAATGGCTCCAAAACGGGTCAAACCCTAGGAAAAATATGTACTCTAGCTTTGATCCTCTGATAACTTCCTCTCTGGTCTACATGGTGGAAATTAAGGCTATAACACTCTTTACCTCACTTTTGTTTAGTTGTTATGCATCTATACTTGTACATGAGTACCTAACATGGCTTCATATTGTTGAGGCTCATCATTGTGCACAACGTAATTGTTTTTCAAGGGCGTTGTTGGGGTACATGCTCAATTACATACTTAGTGACATACTCATTTTTTCAATTTTTCCTACTATTTAGGAGGATTGCTATTTATCACATGTCTATTTTTAGCCGATGGATTTCTATATGTAATACCATGGGAAAATACCATGGTTTTCCAAAACCATGGGCTCATAAACCACCATTAGGCAAATTCTTATTTTTTTAGATACCATTAGGCCAATTCCTATTTTTTAGCCACCATTACGAAAATTTTATTTTTTAGGAGATAATTCCTATTTCCTTAATTTTAAGAGACATTTCCTATTTCATGGCTATAGAGCGCACTTTAGTAAGAATATTATCCTCCCAGGGAAGTGCACATTACCCATTTAATACTTGGAGTTAAAACTCACTTCACTTATTTAGTGACTTTCCATAATTAGAAAAATCTCATCGAGTTAGGACTTTAGTTCCATTCTTGGACTCTAGTCTTATTCTAGGAGTTTTCTTCTATTATGGAATGCATGTTGACTTCATGCACTACTACATATTGAAAAATTTGCGATGACTACTTGGGGCGAAAGTAGTCTTTCGTTGAAACATTGAAGAGAAAAAGTTCAATTATTCAATTTTTTTCTAAATCCACCCCGTATTTGTCACTATCTCGACAAATGTACTTTGTCTAAATTAATATGGTCAAAGTTCGTCACAAGAGCGAGGAATGGCCGTTATAAGTGAACGTTATAAGTGACTATTAAATATGACAAATAAATAGGTAAAAAAAAAGAAATATTTTAGGTCACGGTCGTCACAATTGCAACGATTGTGACCTAAAATTGAACTATAAATATTTGACGATTTAAAGATGTTGCGGCAATCTTGCTATAACAATGACGGTTCCGAAAGGGTATTTTTATGTAGAAGTTGTGCGAAAGAATGTCACAGAATATAGTTAGAGGTGGGAAATAAAGTAAAGGGGGTGAAAAGGGTGATGGTAGATTTTATTGCCCTTGTAAAAAATGTTGCCTCATACGTCCCATAAGAATTTTAATAGCAACAGAGACAAAACATTGTAGGAAATATGGGCACATTGATGGCAGATCAAATGAATATTGTCCCATGGTAATTAGCTATATATTCATTATATTTTTTTGTTTTGTCAATTTTATATAAAATTATATATATGTATATATATTGTTTGAATGTTTGTTATAGTGTACACTAATTTTGCATGATTGTTTGTAATTATAAAGTTAGAGTTGCCCTCTAACTTTTTGCAGAATATTTCACCAAGTATTAGTGGAAATGATGTTGTATAAGTTGAGGAACATCATGACCAAGCAAATGAGGATCTCATGGAAGAATATGATGGGACACATCAAGTTAATGATCCCATGGAAGAAGATGATGGGACAAATCAAATGATCCAAGATTTGTTTTCGCATTCAGATGATCAGGTTGGGGACAATGCTAGTATTTATGATGAACCTCTATTAGAAAAGGCAAATAAACGACTTTATGAAGGATGAAGAGCAAATCTTCTCTCAGCTACATTGTTGCTAGTGAACTTAAAGGTTATGAATATTTTTTCGAACACTTGTATGACACAGATCCTATGGTATGTAATATGTTTCATCTTATATTCTACATAAATGTTGATTTTTTTCTATTTGTTTTTAGTGTTAATTAATGTGTAAAATAAGAATGCAATTTTTATGATTAATATTCTTACATTAACTAGTTATTTGTTATGTTGTAGATTGTTAGGTGAGTTTTGGTTACCATCGTCAAATAATTTACCTTGCACATATCAAGGTTTGCATGCCATTATGAAAGACATTGGAATGGATTATCAAAATATAGATGCATGTCCTAATGACCATATTATATATTATGGAAAACATGCTTCGAAAACAGAATGCCCGCAATGTCTTATCAGTAGAAATCAAACCGATCAAGTAACAAAATAAGTTCCTTGAAAGGTTCTTCGTCATATTCCCATAATTCCACATTTGCAACAATTGTTCAGGTGTGAAAGCATAGCACAATTTATTGATTACCATGCATGTAACAGAAGTGGAGATGGTGTTCTTCGAATGCATGCCGATGGTTCTTCATTTAGGGAAATTGAGGAAAAATGGGCAGATTTCAAAGATGAACCTCGTAATGTTAGGCTTTCATTGGCAATTGACGGTGTTAATCCATTCAGAGAGCTTAGGTCTATGTACTCGGTGTGGCCTATTTTTGTTATCAACAATAACATTCCTCCTTGGATGTCAATAAAGAGGGAGCACATAATGTTGACATTGATTATAACAGGTATTTGTTTACATTAATTTTTTGAATTTAACATTTTCATTTGTTTCAATTTTTTCACAATATCTTTTGTTTATTTATTCAATTATATATGTTACATGATATCATTCCTATAGTAATTATGTGTATTTTCAAACAATTAGGTAAGTACCAGGTTAAAGATGTGAATATATATATCGATCCTCTTATCGACGAGCTACTAAATTTATGGGCTGGCATCACAATGTATGACATATGTAAACCAATCGGGGAGAAGAAATTTAAATTCCGTGGAATACTTTTATGGACAATTCATGATGCCCCTGGACTAACACATTTTTTTGGTATGTAGCATTCTAATATTTCTCTTTAATACTATATAATTTTTTAATTTATCATGGTGCATGTTTAATTTTTAAATAATCTCATCGTATAATTGACATTAATCCATTTGTTGTAGGTCTTCAAACAAAGGGTAAATTTGCATGTCTAGTTTGTGGCCCTAATATGAAGTATCGTCATTCAAAAAGTTTAGCAAAGATGGTGTTTGATGAGTATAGGCACCTTCTTCCTAAGAACCATAGGTATCGTACTACTGAAAACCATCTTTTCAATGGGAAAGAAGAGATTGGTTTAAAACCACGAAGAATGACACCTCACCTATGGAGGTTGGAATATAATAGAAATCATCAAGGTACTCAATTTCATAATGTATCGTAGATCATGTAATGTTTTGAATGTTTATTTTAATCATTGAATTTATTTTACCGTATTTGATAATTATTTTTGTGATTTCTTTTATGCTTCATGAAGGCTGCAATCATCATGCAGGTATTAATAATGGGCTTCCACGAGGAATGAAATGTTATCTCGCTTAATTCATGAGGTTTCCATACTACGAGGATCTAAAAATAGCTCATTTGTTTGATACAATGCATATCGAGAAGAATGTGACTGAAACGCTATGGTGAATCATAGATGGTAGGAGGGACAAAGAAAAAATTGTCAAAATTTGTACTGACATTTAGGAAGCCAATCATGCAATGCGAAGTGTGATCTGATATTTAAATATATCATATGGAGTACTAGACTGAAATAACCTTCCATGGTTATTAACAAAGAAACAAAGAAATGATGTAAAAGAGGTCATTCAAAGAATTAAATTTCCCACGGGTTTTGCTTCAAACATAAAAAATATCTTAACGAAGAAAGGTGAATTTGGTGGGGTAAAAGCACATGATTGGCATACCTTCATTAAGGTAATAATTTTGGTATACATATTTATATATATTGGCCTTATATATATTTTATTTTATTTTATTTTATCTTGTCTACTTTGGTCGAAACAATTAACGATTCATTTTGTTGTTACAGTATGTTCTACTGCTATCTCTCCCAAACGACTTTGACAACAACACCAAACAAGTTATATATGATCTTTGAAAATACATGAGGTAAGTAGTTGTGATTTATATGCAAAATGTTCTTTCAAATTATTGTTGTACTTAATGACACATGTTTTACTTGTAATGCAATATATTATATTATGTTATGTTGAAACATGTTATTTTCTTGTGTCATGATTCTTATATGTAGTCTCATGTAGATGGTTGTCATTGAAATAAATCCATGAAGATGATATAAAATGTCATGATCTCATGTAGATGGTTGTCATTGAAATAAATCCATGAAGATGATATAAAGTATTGTAAGAGAGAAATTCCTCGTCTAATGTGTGAAATGAAAAAGTATATACCTCCAACATTTTTCAATGCACAAGAACACTACCTCATACACCAAGTTGAGGAGATTGAAATTTGTGCACCTATTCACACAAGGTCAATGTGGATGGTGGAGAGGCACTTGAAATCATTGAAGGCATTGGTTAGACAAAGAGCACATCCCGAGGGTTATATGGTGGAGGGATATATGGTATATCAATCCATGGTGTATATTAGTCAGTATCTTCCTAAATTAGCAGCACCAACTATGCATGCAGTGGATCACATTTGGGATGTGAACTCCATCAAAAAATTTGAAGATCAAGAGCATCTATTGGGGCAAGGTAGAATGAAAAAAATGAGAGGCAATATATTAATAATTGTGAAAATTTATATTAATAATACATACAAGTTTTTTTTTTTGTGTATATGATCATACTCATTAATATATTGATATAATTTATTTCATAAATTATAAATATTTATAATTATCTTCATATTGTACGTTATAACTAATATTTAATATTGGTGAATTATGTTTTTTTGATTCAGTTGCTCAAGAGTGGGATGCACTGCATTTATACATTGTAAATAATCTTGACTTGATGAATGTATGGATTGAAATATGTAAACAACATAATGGAGGTAGGTTATCATGGCAACGACTGTTTGAATTGGTTAGAGAAGCTTGTCGTAACGGAGATGCTAATGTTACACAAAGGGAAATTGATTTAGCATATGGTTTGAAAGATGGACATGTAAGAAAATTCACCCATTTTATTCAGTTATTTTATATTATATTAATGTGACTACATCTGTACTGTATTTTTTAGATACTTTCGAAGTTATATAAATATATGTTAATTTATTAATTGACAATGTATCTTTTACATATCTGGCATATTGCAGTTGAAACACCACAAGGCTATGTGGTGCAATGGTCATAAATTTCACATCAAACAATTGAATGAAACTAGGAAAAATTATGATAGTGGGATAACTGCAATATTCTAGGTCACTAATGTTTCTAAGAGTGACATACATCCCCAAGAATCTGAAAATATATACTATGGGTATTTAAACGATATAATTGAGTGTGATTTTAATTCCTTAAAATTAGTTTTGTTTGATGTCAAATGGTATAGGTTATGAATGCATGAACACGATGAGTAAAGAACTATTATTCAACATGCCAACGGATTTCAAATGATTAAAACAATGGTGTTTGAAAGAGGACATGATCGCTATGTTTTTCCAAGCCAATGTGAACAAGTCTTTTACTCAAATTTTCCAGGTGAAAGGGATTGGTCATTTGTTGTTAGATATGATCCAAGAGGAAGGCCAATTAAGTATACTCATTTATAGGAAGAAGATTATATTGAAGATCAAGAAGCTGACTCGACAGATCATACAGAGTCGAAAGATCATGGAGGGTCGATAGATGAAGAAGAAGAAGATCATGATCCAGGCGTAGGAGACAATATTGGAATTCTTGATAATGATGTGTTGGCAACGATTATGTAATTATTATTTTTATAAACTGCCTACATAGGGTCTATGAAATTTTATCACTCTTCATGAGCATTTCTCTAAACGACGGTTGTAAATCGTCACATCTTACCTATCATATATTCATGATTCGTTTTCATGACTGAAAGCATGAAAACTCACAACTATCGTTACTATTCTGTTTTAAAATTTCATTGAAAACATATGGTTTATTACAGAATTGTGATTTCTTGCCATGAGCATGTTGCTCTCCTTGTTTGTGACCTTTTCGATTCTAAGCATGCCTAAGAGATTTGTGGTTATATGAATGAAAGACCCCCTCTATTTGATATTCGATTTTTTTTGTATTGATTTTGGTTTGATGTTTGATTATATTTCTTTCATGAAACCTTTCACTATTCGATTTGTAAACCGACCTAACTTTTCAATCAAACTATGATGTGCCCATTATGTTTTCAGAGTATGTTGGTCCTAGAATGTACCCAATGCAAAGGTGGCATACAATGTACATGATGCCATTACTCCTTAGCATGGTCTTGGGTTTCACAAAACACTTCACACGCATTTTGATTAAACACCTTGCCCATCGTTTGAATCATCACAACGTGTATTGATAAGGCTCGGGGCTATGGCTCTATTTCCTTTTTACAAACCCTACCTGTGTGTTGTGCGTTAATTACCCGTCTATTCAAGTATCGCTCCAGTGGTAAGGGTCGAACCGAACGACATCCAAACCCTGCTCTTGTATGATAATGCTAGGGAAGATTTGGAAAGGAACGGTTGGCATATTTTCATCGAAAATTTTTAGGTTTTTAATCTTCAGGTCGCCCAAGAGTTTTCCTTAACCTTTGATGGCTGTAGGGAAAAAAATGGTGATGTGCAATTGGAAGTAACAAAAGAGTTCCTAAGTCAATCCACAGGATTTCCAGTGGTTGGTCAGAAATTGTTCAAAAATGTGAAAGTGGAGGAAGTCCCTTGGACTTTACTGTTTACCTCACGAAAAATAACCAGCTGTGATTGAGGTATGCCAATTCATTCTTGAAACCTAGGTGTCATGATTTACTTGTTGTAGTGAAGCAATTCATCACATGTGAGGGATGATTCAGACTTGTTTTCCTATATCATTTACGCCTGCTTATGAGTTTTATTGGTTTTCCGTTGAATATGCCTTATTATCTACTCAGAATTCTGTATAAAATGGGAAAAAGATTTAGGAAACAAAGGTTAGATTCAATTTTGTTTCACCATGGCATCATTAAAATCATCCTCATGCACCAGTTACAGTCACAAAATGATTGTTGGGACTCGTTCATTACGCGAAATGGTTTTGGTAACCCTGATTTGGGAGAAGTGGATAAGCCATGTGTTGAGGAAAACCTTGTGAACCCAATGGCCTCTCCTCCACCTCTCCAGGCCTGTGATTTCCCCCCTAATAGAGAACCCTCGAGCTACCCTAAGGTCATTCAACAGGACAGTCAACCGGTTGCACATCCAAAAGATAATACTAAAACTGTGAAGAAACCTACAGGAAAGAAGTTAAAAGGCAGTGTTGATGTCAATTTCAAAAACAAAAGAGCTGGTTGGTTAATTTCTTGAAGTGTTCGAAATAAAATGAAACCCCCTACAGACACGGTCAACATGATTGAAGTGAGAGAAGGATCAGACTCAAAAATTGACAAATTCCTTGTTGAAGAAGATCCCGTGTCATTCGGGTTATACCCTGACCCACCCTACAACTATGTTAATAATTTGCCTCCTTGTCTAAAGGACAACCCAAAGTTTCCTGGTATCCAGCTCTGTGGAAAATCTACCATTTGCATGAAGGATTATCTGACCCATAATGTTGTTTGTTCTAATGCAAACTCCTTACAGTCACAATGTGATGTGTGTCGATCGTGGATCGACATATACTATACCGATGTTCCACTGCTACAGTCACAACTTAAGTCTTTAAGAGACCAAGTTGATATGTTGACAAACAAAAACAACAGACTTTAATCCATCATCCAAGGGAAGGAGAAGCGTTTGAAAACTACAGGTCATGTGATTTTAAAAAACATAGAGGCAGCTACAGCTATCGTTAATTCCAAAGTTTCTTGATACGTTTTGATTTCATGATCAGAGGTGTGATTTTTTTTAATTTAATAGCATGATTGTGTCATTCTTAAGTTAGGATATTCGATTTGATTGAATAAACAATTTTTCTTATTAATATTAGTCTATCTTGTTTATTCAATGAAATAAGATTGCATTTTCTATTATAACTAGCTACAGAATCGCAAGATTCGGTAGCCAGTTAAGAAAATTCGAATTGTTTGATTTGATGACAAAAAACATATCTGAGATTTTCTTATTTTCATTTGTTTTCAGGATAATTAAGGAGCCCATGATTTCAAAGATGATATGAGGCACTTTTTGAGATCTCCCAGCCATATCAATTTTGTATTTTGAGTAAACAAAATTAGACTGTTGGTAGTTTCTTTTAATATCTAGTGAAATCATGGTGGTTGCATACCCCTTTATTTTTTGAAACCAATTTGATCTTATGAACATGAAACAATTATGTTTCCTAAAACCTATATAAACATATCATTTTGTAAAAAATTGCATCATCTCAGCTTGGGGCAAGAGTATGGGTGTTTTTATTGCAGACTTGAGTGAAACAGAATGCACGTTACAGCTTTAGCTTTTTTGTATGATGTTTTGATTTAGGTTATGTGTATGTTAATTTGATAATAGATGGTGATTTCTTTCGTCGTCGTGATTTATTACCATTTTACATGATTCATTTTATATGCTGCCCATATCTTATGTTTCAGATACAATATATACACAGTGATCATCTATCCAATTTAAATTAGTAGATTCATCTCTAATTTTTGTTGAATGCCTGAATGCAAGTTCTTACAGGAAGATTTATCTCGTCGTAGAAACTTACAAATCATATGATTACTGTAACTGTATCTATTAAATGTTCTGTTATTATAATCCAATCTCCAACATTATTGTTTCGCATTTATTCAGAGCAATCTCAAGATCTGTTGCAGGTTCACTTCTCAGATAAAGGTGGCTGGATATTCAATATCGAACAGACATTGGATGCAATAACAGGTTAGCCTATTATTTGATTTCATTAAATTGTTGAATATATAAGTTTTCCACATATAGAACATTTTCTACTATCTATCATTTTCTATTCAATTAGGCAGTTTAATGTTTGATTTCAAGAGTGCATACATCTAAGAAAACAAACCAAAAAAGATTAGGTAGTATTTTCATTTCCTTTATTATTATTACTAAAAGTAATCAATCTACATTTGATTTTTATGAGTTTAGATTAAAACTCATTTTTTTGTACAGATTGTATATAAAGTTATTGATTATAATTTCAGTTAAATAAATTGTACTTATATATATATATATAAATGTACTTATAGATTTTAGTGATTGTTATTTATTAGGTTATTGTTTTTCCTTTAGTTATTTTTCGCTTTCTTTAGGACTTAGATCGGCCAACAGAGCCACAATACTTATCGGAGTGAATTAATCCAAACAATTTGGGTTAATGAGACAACCTTTGACCAGATTCACTCCTCCAGTTGACGAGTGGTCAATTTCTCCCGTCAACAAATGGCGCTAGAAGGAGGGCTTGAAAAACATTAATGGCATGAGGAGGTTGCAAGACCCCTCCCCCACCTACCCACTCACCTATAGTAACTAGAATTTGTTCAGACGACAACATTGTCCCTCAAATAGCAACCACATCAAACGATGATCCACAGATCATAGTTGAACCAGTAACTCCATATCCCCCAGGTAGCGACATACAAGAGATTGTTCGTCAATCCCTCATAAGAATGCACAATGCCTTAGCCCATATCAGACAACCAGGTCGACCTTTGAACCAACCATTATACTTCTCTCATATCAGGGAACAACTCGCAGGTACTGATCTTACTTTAAATCCTATGGATCCAGATCATATTATCACTCCTGCAGCAAGAGGATCTGGTATTCCACCATCACCACCCCCTTCATCTCCTTCTTCTTCTAGAGAAGAATCCTTAGACGAAGGCAGTTCCTCATCTCAGCCTTCTACACCATCCACACCTATGGCCAATCCCAACAATCCCGCCAGACCCTGGCTCGACCAAGATGCAGTGGCCATACCTGGACCCCAGCATCCTTTACCTAAACAGCCGGAGAAATGACTCCCTAAATTTGACCCAGACTCTAAACAGATCGCTGAGGATCACATCAAAAAGTTTATGCTAGCCATTAGGCTCCATAGTGTTGAGAATGAAGACGTAATGTGTATATTGTTTCCCTACACCTTTGAAGGAAATGCCTCTACCTGGTACTTTGCCCAACATCCCCACACCATCGTGTCATGGGATAAATTCGAGTCATGTTTCCTTGAGAAGTTTGGAGAGGACAAGTCTCATGAAGTTCTAGTCATGGATATTTCTAGTTTAAAAATGAACCCCAAAGAAAAGATAAAAGGATTTAATCAAAGGTTCCTGACACTAAAGAACCAAATCCCCACTGATTCGATGCCTGCCGAAAATCTTATTATCGCATACTACACGAAAGCCTTACATCAAAACATAGCCATTTGGGTAAAGAGGTCCAAGAAAGCCACATTGTTAGAAGCCTTCGAAGAGGCAAGTCATATCGAGAAAGATATTGTCAACTTAAAAGACAATACCGGTAACAAGATAGAGACTAGTTCATCCTCCAAGAAGAAAATTGAAATCCTCCCTAGACCTCCCCAAAACAAAGCTCAACCAGAGAGTTCTGATCTAGAAAATCTACAGAAAGTCATTCAGAAGTTATCCAATCAAGTTATAGATTTGAAAATGTCGGCTGAAGAAGCTTCTTCGAGCAAAGGGCCTTACAAACCCCCTTTTAGGAAGACTTTTCCCACAAACCGACCTAACTCAAATTCTCAAGGCCTAAATCTAGAAAGCCTACAATTTGATATTCAAACGATCCTAGAAGCACACGATAACTTGATTCCTCTCAAGATTCCTGAAGAAGTAGATGAACAAGAGATAGTAGAAGAAGATGAATCCTCTCCAAACATTTTCAGAAATTTTCCGGATAGCATTTTTTAAGCTAATTTCGAAACAATGCATCCTTACAATACCAGGAGCAAGACAACAAATAAGCCTTCTTCTGAAATTGCAACTATTGTGCCTCCAAAACAATCTAAATCAATTGAGACTAAACAGAATTCAACAAACCCAAGTTTAGATTATGATTTGATTGAATATCTAAAGAAACTTAGGGCTAACATTTCTATTTACGAATTATTAAAATTCCCTTTTCTTTTGCAAAAGATGGTGCAGAATATTGCGGAAAACAACAAAAACAACAATCCAAACAGTAACAAAGGTGTTGAAAACAACCCCAAAACACCTCAGAAGGCCTTCGCCAAAACGACATCCAAACCTCATAACAAAAGAGACCTTCCTGTAAATAATGTAACAAATGTAGATAAACTAGTTTCAGGGGCTGCGATTAAAAAACAACAAGCTTCTACTGTTAATACTCGCAGAAATGTCCCTCCCTTTTTGTTGACTTTTGAAATTTTCAATAGGAATGTACATAACTGTATGGTAGATTCAGGTGCATCATCTAACGTAATGCCTTGGTCTATCTGTCAAAAAATTAATGCCGAAGTTCAACCGTCCACCTTGAAAATTATCCAGCTTGATCGAACTAGTGTTAAAGTGATAGGCGAATTAAAAAATGTGCTTATCAGATTATCATCTAATCATAAAGTCCATCAAGTGATTGATATCATTGTTGTAGATATCCCAGAAGTATATGGTTTGTTTTTAAGTAGCGATTGGTCAAAACAATTACATGGCTATTTTGCAACGGATTGATCTCACTTGTGGCTGCCCGAGAATGGAAAGCCTAACAGAATCAAGGTAAATCGTGAACGTTATATTAAGTTCATGGTAACTGATTTAAATGATCCCAATGAACCATTCACTTCTTCTGCCAATTCGCCTGAAATACAGGGGATGGACACTTTTTCCAGCAATTTCATGGCCGAAACTTCTACCATCACTGACCCAGAACAACAATCTGAAGTTATGGCATGCACACAGTCAACAACCTTCTCTCAGTGGTCACTTGCATCTGAAGAAAATCAAATATGGTTTCTTTACTTCGATGGGTCAAAATATAAGAAAGGAGCTGGTACATGGTGCATGCTCATCGATCCAGTAGGTAACAAGACTTTGATTGCTTGCTGGTTGGAATTCGAATGTACAAACAACATGGCCGAATATGAGGCACTCCTGCAAGGTCTCAGAAAAGCATTAGATTTAAACATTCAGAATTTGACTATTTTTGGTGATTCATAAATAGTGGTTAGACAGTTAAAAAATTATATCCGGTGTTTATCTCCACACCTTAAAATCTATCAGACTGAGGTATGGAATTTGATGAACAATTTTTCTACTTTTAAGATAAATTCTATTCCTAGATTAAATAATTTTGAAGCCGATTTGTTAGCTAACGTCGCTTCAAAAAAATTTCCTATAGAAGGCCTATCTTCGGATGCATTTTCCGTCAAATTGTTGTTCAGACTGTCCGTTCCGGACAACATCACGAATTGGAGAGTCTTCGATGATGATAAACAGATCATCAATTTTTTGCATATGGAAGAAACTTTCCAGGGAGAAATGATTGACGAAGGTACCCATGACGAAAATCTTCACGACTTTACAGTAATACTTGATCCGAGATCCCCGGAATCTGCATCAGACATGGTAAACTCTATCCCAAAATCTGTGGTTAGGTTAGAAAAAATTTATGATCTTCACGATAAGTTCAGAAAATCATTGAATTGTAAAATGAATAGTTCCTCCTTGACACATGAAAAAGTAAATTTGGGAACTAAAGACAACCCACAGTGCATCAATTTGGGGTTGGGGTGTTCTGAGAAAGAAAAATTATCATTTATTAAGTTGTTTAAGGAATTCAAAGATTTTTTTGCCTGGATGTTCGACGACCTAAAAACCTTTGATCCTAACATCATACAACACATTATTCCCATGAAACCCCAAACCCAACCTTTTCAACAAAATTTAAGGAAGATGCATTCAAAACTCGAACCAACAGTCAAGAAGGAATTAAACAAACTCCTGAACGCTAAAATAATCTTCCCAGTAAGGAACACACAATGGGTTTCTAATCTTGTCCCTATCAGAAAGAAGAGTGGTGAAATATGACTATGTGTCGATTTCTGAAATCTTAACCAAGCATCTGACAAAGACAACTACCCTATCCCTCCCATGGAATAGATCCTTCAACAAGTATCTGGCTCTGAAAGATTATCCTTGTTGTATGGTTTTTCAGGGTATAACCAAGTCCTTATGTCTCCCCCAGACCAACTCAAAACTATTTTCCATACCCCATGGGGCACCTATGCTTATAGAAAGATGCCCTTTGGGCTCATAAATGTCGGTGCCACTTTTCAGAGAGTGATGGATATTTATTTTCGCGGCTTAATCAATCAATCTGTAGTAGTTTACCTAGATGACATCACTGTCTTCTCAAAAAATAAAGGAGATCATCTAGCTCATTTAAGATATGTTCTACAACGATGTCGTAAGTACGACATTTCTTTAAATCCTAAAAAAATTGTCTTCGTAGTAGAACAAGGTAAGCTCCTCAGATTCATTATATCAAATGAAGGGATGATTATTGACCCTGAAAGGACCCAATTCATTTCAAAACTCCCCCCTCCCTCGTCGAAAAAGTCCATGCAATCTTTCTTAGGACAGATAAACTTTATTAGGTGATTCGTCCCCAACTTTTCAGAAATGGTGAGACCATTACAAAACTTAATAAAAAAGAATGTATAGTACCATTGGGGAGCTTTAGAAAGTCAGGCTTTCAATTCAATAAAAAATTCCATAATAGACGCTCCTTCTCTAATGAGCCCTGATTTTTCGCAAGACTTCACCCTCTACACTTTTGCCTTTGACCGATCTTACGTTGCTGTCCTAACTCAAAAGAACGTTGAAAACAATGAAGTTCCAATTGCCTTTATGAGCTCAGCCTTCAAGGGAGAAGAACTTAATTTCCCAACAGTAGATCAACAAGCTTATGCTACTTTTAAAGAAGTAAAACACTTTCGATCCTATCTATTGAAATCTAGGATGAAAATCATTGTCCCTTACCCGACTATCAGAAATTTGTTAGTACAGAAAGAACTAGGTGGAAAAAGGGCAAACTGGGTCACATCCTTACAAGAATATGACATAGAAATCACCCTAGCACAAATTGTTAGAGGCCAAGGTTTATGCAAGTTGGTCGTTGATTCAGCTATAGGACAGCAAAATGAAACTGATATGTTAAATCCAGATCAACACCATCAAAATCAAATATGTTGTGCACAAAACCTTATTAGTTCCTGGTACAAAGACATCAAATTTTGTCTTATACACGGATCATCTCCCCATCACTTTGATCCCCAAAAAAGGAGAGCACTAAGATTAAAATCTGCTTCTTTTCAGCGGATTAATGGTATTTTGTTTCGCCAAAATTTTGATGGAATACGTATGCGTTGTCTTGAAAAAGATGAAGCAGAAAAAGTCTTATTGGAGTTACATGCAGGGGAAGCTGGTGGGCATTTCGGTGGAGACACCACCACCCACAAAGTATTAAGAGCAGGTTATTACTGGCCTACCCTTTTCAAAGATGCTCATGCCTTATGTCGCAAATGTGTGATTTGTCAAAAGGCATCTGGACAGGTACAAAACCCAACATTCCCTTTGCAACCAGTTTCAGTAGACTCCCCTTTTCAGAAGTGGGGCCTGGATATTATAGGCCCAATCAATCCTGTATCCTTGTAGCAGCATAAATACATCATAACAACCACAGATTATTTCACTAGGTGGTCTGAGGCTGCTCCATTAAAAGTTGTAAATACCAGCCAGGTGATATCCTTTCTGAATTCAAATATCATCACTCGTTTCGGTATTCCTGAATGCTTAGTATTTGACAATGCTTCCTATTTTTTGTCTCTTGAAATGAGTGATTTCTCTCTAAAAAAAGGAATTAAATTAAAATACTCTGCCAGCTATTACCCCCAAGGCAATGGTTTGGCAGAATCAACTAATAAAAATATGATCAAAATTATCAAGAGAACGGTCTCCGAAAACCATAAAAACTGGCATAACGCACTGTTGAATGCAATCTGGGCTGACAGAGTAACTCCTAAAACTGTTGTGGGTAACTCACCTTTCTTTCTCGTTTACAGCAGGGAAGCGATTCTTCCACCGCATATCCTTCTTCCATCTCTGCAATTATTGCAAAAGGTACAGGAAGGAGACTGTTCCCCCCATAGAGAGTTGAATTAACACTTTTTTAAAGTTAGAGGAAGTAAGGGATCAAGAAAAACAAAAATTGGATCAACATCAACTCATTGTTAAAAACTGGTTTGATTCTAATTTTTCCTCTGACAAAAATTTTGAGGTAGGTGACCTTGTCCTAAAGTGGGACAAAACTCATGAGGGAAAAGGAAGGCATACTAAGTTTCAGAACTTGTGGTTGGCACCATTTTTAATTGCTGAGAAACTGGGTCCCAGTGCCTTTCGCTTACAGAATCTAGAGGGACAACCAGACACCTTCCCGGTGAATGGCCAAGCTCTAAAAAAATACTTTGCCTGATGACGCTCCCATACACCCTTTGTAAATATTTTTTGTTTTGTTTTATTTTTTGTTTGTTTTTCTTTTTTGGTTTGTTGAAATTACTAAGACAACTGAGAGGGGGGGGTGAATCAGCTGTTATTGTGCTTAAACAATTTTAAGTCTATTAAAACATTCTTAATCTTTCTTCAAGTGATCATCTACATTATATAGCATATGGACAGTAAAAGTAAAGAGCATCAGTCACACATAAGGTATACACAGAGACATATTTTCATGAGGAAACCCATAAAGGGATAAACCCTCTTCTTCTTCGAAATGATAGGCAGTCTTTTAAGTTCTGTACATCATCTATAATTGAGCACCAACTCAATGTGAGACTGCTACCTTTGTTTTACAAGCTGCAACTTGTTTGAGAGCACCGACTCTCTTGTTTCTCTAGAACCCACTAGAAGGAAGCACCAACTCCCTTAATTTTCCAGCACCAACTGGATGGAAGCACCAACTTCCAGTTACACAGGCTCCAACCTGTATAACAGAGAACACTTGTTCTCCCTTGCACCACCCTGCCACCCTGGTTTCTCTGGCTGCAACCAGATGGAAGCTACAACTCCCTCTGTTCAAGCTCCCACTTGAACCTCTGAGGCAAACAGTCCTCCCTAGCACCTCCCAACCACCCTTTAATATAAATGATAAATTAAACTACCAACTACACAGATAAATTGATTCTTACCACTTCTTCTTTGTTATGTAGATCTGGTCTTCTTCTAACTGTTCTTCAATTCTTCTCTTCCTTTGTCTATTCTGCAAATCTTCTCTGCTTCAATTTGTTCTGTCATTCTTCTTTGCTTCAACTTGTTCTGTCATTCTGCTCTGCTTCAACTTGTTCTGTCTTTCGACTCTGCTTCAACTTGTTCTGTCATTCGACTCTGCTTCAACTTGTTCTGTCATTTTGCTCTGCTTCAAATCTTTTCCTCATTTGTTACTCTTCTCTAAGTTTTATATCACACTGCGCACATTTTCAGTCTCACACTGCGCATATTTTCAGTCTCACACTGCGCATCCTGTGATTTTCCCTTTCTTACAGTTTAATTCATTTTTCGTCCAGAACCACCAACCCCGCACATTCTGTATCTTTCTCTATTTATGCACAACACCCACATCAGTTCCTCTTCGCATATTTTTAGGCAAAAGAAAAATCGTCTGAGAAACTGAAACACAACTGATCAGGAATCATGAATTAGTTTCATTAACAGATTCGTAACTGATAAATTAACTGTGAGAGAGAACCAGAGCCCTTTGATCATATTTGAATTTATCTGCACCGTGGGATGAATTTTATTAATCTTTCCTTTAAATCGGGTTTTGGCATTTTGGAATACCTATGGCCAAGTATCTCGACACTTCATGTCGCAATCTCGGATACAGATCTTTTCTGCGCTAGCTCCTTCCTCTATATGACCATGGCCATGATCAAGCGCTTATGCAAAAAGTGCTTTTCGCTAATTCACCTTTCGTGAGTCTGGAGATAAGGCATCTCGACTCTCCAAGTCGCGATCTCCGAAACCTCGAGATGGAGCTGAGATCAACGGTCCATGCTCTTGATGAATATACAGTCCAGATCTCATCGTGAATTTGCATCTCACGATTCCTTCAAAGGAGATTCTTGTCACTCCAAGTCGTGATTCACGAAACTCTGAAATGGAGTCGAATCAACGGTCCATATCACCCCTTGATCTGACGGTTGCGATTAAATCACAATTTCAGTGGTTATGTATCTTGCCTCTCCAAGTCGTGATAGGCGAAGCTCTGAGATGGAGTTGGATCAACGGTCCAGAACAAACCTCGATCTGATGGCTGCGATTAAATCGCGATTTCGCATATCGCGATTTCAATGGTCATATTTCTTGCCTCTCCAAGTCGTGAGTTGCGAAACTCTGAAATGGAGCCGAACGTCCAGATCAACAGTCCCGATCAACACTTGATCTGATGGTCATCGAGAACCTGCATCCAGAAAAAGAATTTGCGACCATCCTCCTTGAATTTCAAGATGTACACTCGCTTGAGGGTTTCTTGGACCTTTTCAAATATAGCTTCATCTGCAAATACAATTTGATCAACTTCTACCACATTACTTGTTTGATTAAGCCATTGAAAGTGCAACAAATGCTCATCTCCCCTAGCTACATGAACAAGTCTTTTCTGAGTATCTGGCACAACTCGTGTCCCCTCCAGAGACATCATTCCAGGCCAAAACTTCAGCATGATCTCCTGACAATTGAATCGGAGACCATTGAATGTTGGGTCGAGCCCTTCACCCAACAACCATGAGTGCCGAACATGACAGTAATAGCTTTGAAAGATTTCGTTAGTTGAAGGGATGATGCATTACATCATATAGAATCCGTTATGACCAAACCCTACAAACCCTTCCTGCAGTGTCTTCTCATAATGCCCATCTATTTCATACTTTATGTACTCATGCCATGTTCACTGTTGTACTTGCCATCAATGACAAGTATACAAGCATGCGTTGTCTGTTAAAGATTTGCCAACATGGTTTTCATTTCTTCTTATCGGTCTTTCTTTTGAAACACATATGCCTTCACCACGGGCTAGCTCAGACAAAGAAAACAGAAAAATTTCCCCTCGAAAACGACTGCTGAAGGTTGTCAAAGCATCACTTGTTGTATTTCTCTGAATTTGTAGCTTTGTTAAAGATGAATTTTGTTTTGAAAAGCATTTTCTTGGTTTCAATCTGCAATTGAAAGTATTCACGACCATCTATACAAATCCTTTTTACACTGTCCATGTTCTTTAAGAGAAAAACTCAATGATGTCTCCCTGTTCTTGAAAGACAGTTTTATTAATAAACTATTTCTAGATCTTGATGAAGGATAGCTAAAAAAAAATTTCAAGGTTTATGACATATTAAAGATGTGTTAAAAAGATAGAATTTTCAACGTCACCCCGCTCTATTGAATATCTTTAAAAACTATAATATAAACTTTCAGAGAGCTATGGGAAGTGCTTGTAAAATTGTCGAGTCACTAAACAAGTCTGCTGGCAGTGGGTAAATGCATGCATGATGCCAAGATAACTTCACCGGGGTACTGAACAGGCCCGCTGGCAGCGAAGCAATGTTAGGTAAAAGCAAATTCTCAGATATAGATTCTATTTTGACCTTAAACGTCCTTCGTTCTAATCTGGAATTTCTTGACAGGACACAGATATCAGAGTGGGTTAATTGACATCCCTATCGAGGATATGGACGCCTGCTGCAGCAGTGGCCTTGTCAACAGTATCGAAGATTTTAACTTTACATCGTGGCTCTCTTTTGCTAAGATTGTCACCAGTTTTCATTTCTTTAAAAATAACAGTTGTCTGAAACTAGATTATGTTATAATTATTTGAGATGCTCAAACAACTTTTTGGTTGTTTTTGATTCGAAATTTTTCAGATTATTCTAACCTAAACTCATTTGTGTGACAGAGATAACTGCTTCTCCCAACAAGTCACCATTGTTGGCAGCGATTATGTAATTATTATTTTTATAAACTACCTACACAGGGTCTATGAAATTTTATCACTCTTCATGAGCATTTCTCTAAACGACAGTTGTAAATAGTCATATTTTACCTATCATCTATTCATGATTCATTTTCATGACTAAAAGCATGAAAACTTGCAACTATCGTTACTATTTTGTTTTAAAATTTGATTGAAAACATATGGTTTATTACAGAATTGTGATTTCTTTCCATGAGCATGTTGCTCTCCTTGTTTGTGACCTTTTCAATTCTAAGCATGCCTAAGAGATTTGTGCTTATATGAACGAAATACCCCCTCTATTTGATATTTGATTTTTTTTGTATTGATTTTGGTTTGATGTTTGATTATATTTCTTTCATGAAACCTTTGACTATTCGATTTGTAAACCAACCTAACTTTGAAATCAAACTATGATGCACCCATTATGTTTTCAGAGTACGCTGGTCCTAGCATGTACCCAATGAAAAGGTGGCATACAATGTACAGGATCCCATTACTCCTTAGCATGGTCTCAGGTTTCACAAAACTCTTCACACGCATTTTGATTAAACACCTTGCCCATCGTTTGAATCATCACATCATGTATTCATAAGGCTTGGGGCTATGTCTCTGTTTCCTTTTTGAAAACCCTACCTGTGTGTTGTGCATTAATTACCCATTTGTTCAAGTATGGCTCCAGTCATAAGGGTCGAACCGAATGACATCCAAACCCTTCTCTCGTATGATAATGCTAGGGAAGATTTGGAAAGGAACGATTGGCATATTTTCATTGAAAATTTTCAAGGTTTTAATCTTCAGGTCGCCCAAGAGTTTGCCTTAACCTTTGATGGTTGTAGGGAAAAAATCAGTGTTGTGCAATTGGAAGTAACATAAGAGTTCCTAAGTCAAGCCATGGGATTGCCAGCGGTTGGTCAGAAATGGTTCAAAAATGTGAAAGTGGAGGAAGTCCCTTGGACTTAACTATTTACCTCACGAAAAATAACCAGCTGTGATCGAGGTATGCCAATTTCGTTCTTGAAACCTAGGTGGCATGATTTAATTGTTGTAGTGAAGCAATTCATCACATGTGAGGGACGATTCAGACTTGTTTTCCTATATCATTTACAACTGCTTATGAGTTTTATTGGTTTTCCGTTGAATATGCCTTATTATCTACTCATAAGTCTGTATAAAATGGGAAAAATATTTAGGAAACAGATTTCAGATTCAAGTCTGTTTCACCATGGCCTCATTAAAATCATCCTCATGCACCAGTTATAGTCACAAAATGATTGTTGGGACTCGTTCATTACACGAAATGGTTTTGGTAACCCTGTGTTGGGAGAAGGGGATAAGCCATGCGTTGAGGAAACCCTTGTGAACCCAACGGCCTCTCCTCCACCTCTCCAGGCCTGTGATTTCCCCCTAATAGTGAACCCTCGAGCTACCCTAAGGTCATTCAACAGGACAGTCGACCAGTTGCACATCCAAAAGATAGTACTAAAACTGTGAAGAAACCTACATGAAAGAAGTTAAAAGGCAGTGTTGATGTCAATTTCAAAAACAAAAGAGTTGGTCGGTTAATTTCTCGAAGTGTTCGAAATAAAACAAAACCCCATGCAGACACAATCAACATGATTGGAGTGAGAGAAGGTTGAGACTCAGAAATTGACAAATTCCTTGCTGAAGAAGATCCTATGTCATTCGGGTTATACTCTGACCCACTCTACAACTATGTTAATAATTTGCCTCCTTGTCTAAAGGACAACCCAAAGTTTCCTAGTATCTAGCTCTGTGATAAATATACCATTCTCATGGAGGATTCTCCGACCCATAATTTTGTTCGTTCTAATGCAAACTCCTTACAGTCACAATGTGATGTGTGTCGATCGTGGATCGACAGATACTATACCGATGTTCCACTGCTACAGTCACGAATTAAGTCTTTAATAGACCAAGTTGATATGTTGACAAACAAAAACAACATACTTGAATCCATCATCCAAGGGAAGGAGAAGCGTTTGAAAACTACAGGTCATGTGATTTTCAAAAACGTAGAGGCAACTACAACTATCGTTAATTACAAAGTTTCTTGATACATTTTGATTTCATGATCAGAGGTGTGATTTTTTTTTATTTAATAGCATAATTGTGTCATTCTTAAGTTAGGATATTCGATTTGATTGAATAAACTATTCTTCTTATTAAGATTAGTCTGTTTTGTTTATTCAATGAAATAAGATTGCATTTGCTATTATAACTAGCTACAGAATTGCAAGATTCTGTAGCCAGTTAAGAAAATTCGAATTGTTTGATTTGATGACAGAAAACATATCTGAGATCTTCTTATTTTCATTTTTTTTCAATATGAGTAAGGATCCCATGATTTCAAAGATGATATGAGGCACTTTTTGAGATCTCCCAGCCATATCGATTTTTTATTTTGAGTAAATAGAATTAGACTGTTGGTAGTTTTTTTTAATATCTGGTGAAATCAGGGTGGTTGCATCCCCCTTTATTTTTTGAAACCAATTTGATCTTATGAACAGGAAACAATGATGTTTCCTGAAACCTATATAAACATATCATTTTGTTAAAATTTGGATCATCTCATCCTGGGGCAAGAGTATGGGCATTTTTTATCGCAGACTCGAATGAAACAGAATGCACGTTACAACTTTAGCTTTTCTATATGATGTTTTGATTCAGGTTATGTGTATGTTAATTTGATAATAGATGGTGCTTTCTTTCGTCATCGTGATTTATTACCATTTTACATGATCATTTTATATGTTGCCCATATCTTATGTTTCAGATACAATATATACACAGTGATCATCTATCCAATTTAAATTAGTAGATTCATCTCTAATTTCTGTTGAATGCCTGCATGCAAGTTCTTATAGGAAGATTTATCTTGTTGTAGCAACTTGCAAATCATATGATTACTGTAACTGTATCTATTAAATGTTATGTTATTATAATCTAATCTCCAACATTATTGTTTCGCATTTATTCGGAGCAATCTCAATATCTGTTGCAGGTTCACTTCTTAGATAAAGGTGGCTGGATATTCAATATCAAACAGACATTGGATGCAATAACAGGTGAGCCTGTTATTTGATTTCATTAGTTTGCTGAATATAGAAGTTTTCCACATATAGAACATTTTCTACTATCTATTATTTTCTGTTCAATTAGGAAGTTTAATGTTTGATTTCAAGAGTGCATACATCTAAGAAAACAAACCAAAAAAGATTAGGTAGTATTTTCATTTCCTTTATTATTATTACTAAAAGTAATCAATCTACATTTGATTTTTACGAGTTTAGATTAAAACTCGTGTTTTTGTATAGATTGTATATAAAGTTATTGATTATAATTTTAGTTAAATCAATTATACACATATATATTTAAATGTACTTATAGATTTTAGTGAGTCTTATTTATTAGGTTATTGTTTTTCCTTTAGTTATTTTTTTCTTTCTTTAGGACTTAGATCGGCCAACAGAGCTGCAAAACCCGTCGGAGTGAATTAATTCAAATGGCTTGGGTTAATTAGACAACCCCGGACCGGATTCACTCCTCCAGTTGACGAGCGATCAATTTCGCCCGTCAACATGATATCGATGAAAATATGCTCGAAAATGACATTGATGACGATGATGATATCATCAATCCTTTAAAAATCGTTTCAGAACCAGATGATGATACAGATGTTGTGTTCGATGAAGAATATCAAGATAGAGAATAAGGATGATTACACAGATGTTGAGGTTGGATTTGGTACATGACTATATAATATTTTAATTTTTATGAATTATTCTCTTAAAATAATTTACTTATAATGTCATGCGTTAATTACATGTTTTTAAGTTTTATGCGACGTTTTTATATCCTATGTTACATGTTGTTTAATTATTATTTAAAACCTCAAAATAGTTGCCAATATACTAAAGTACGTGGAAGATTAAAAATATCATTTAGAAACACATAATTTCATGTACCTTCATTAATTTTTGTTTTTGTAGTTTCTATGCATGAATCTTAATAGGACGTTGCTTTTGATTGTTTTCTATTTTATAGATTAGGTTTTGGGGATCAGTTGAGAGTGATGTGAGGGGGAGGGGAGGGGCCATATGAGCTTCCACCTTCACGTGGTTGGCCTTGTTCAGTAGAGGATAAATTCTTCTTGAAACCAAGAGAAGCTCTTTCATTTTTATACCATCATGATCATATAAGATTTCATCAATATTGTTACATATTTTAAGCTTCTTAGAATTGAGATTTGTTACATAGTCCTTGAAAAAAGACAAAAGACTTATGTAGTGGATATTAATTTGGTCTTTCTGTGGGAAATTTTATGCCATTAGTATGTTTTGCAAAAAAATAATGGATCTTGGGGACTACACCATGGTCAAGGAACGAGGAACAAGGAACAAGGAATGGGGAACACAGAACAAGGAATAAGGAGCTAAAATTGTACGAGGACTAGACATCGGCAATAGTGACCTGTGAATGAGGCCAACGTTGAAATTTTTTCAAACAGTTTCTATATGCACTTAAATTTTTCATGGATAGACTATTGGCATGACTTAACAATATGGGAGGGTTTCTGGACTCAAATTTGACTGACACACCCACTTTCTTGCATCATAAATTCATCATGTAAACCATAAAACCTAATTTTATTTCAAAGTACACAATTTGGTTGACACAAGTTTTCGGTTTTCGTCAGTCTTTCTTCATTTTTATTTCAGGTTCTACATTAATGTATATACAATGTATATGCATCATAGTTGTGATGAAAAATCCCTCTTTTTCACTGATTTCTTAATCAACACCCTCAAGATACTAGAGGCGGACAACATTGACATGTGAATGGGGACAACGTTGAAATGTTTTCAAACTATATCTATATGCATTGAAATTTGACCTAGATAGACTATTCACATGACTTAACAATATGGGAGGGTTTCTAGACTCAAATTTGATTGACAAACCCACTTTATTCCATCATCAATTCATCATGGAAACCATAAAACCTACTTTTGAGATCTTTGGATCCCCTTTCCTATTTAGTGGGGCTTCTTAGGTTGTTTCATGTTCATTGGGGCTTCTCGGGTTTATTCCTTCCCCCTCCCCCTTGGGGTAGGGAATAAATTCCTATGTATCCATATTATTTGTAGTCATGATGCTTCTATGTTGGACCTGACCCCATTGTTCTAGGAATTTCTATGTAGGATTGTTCATATCACTATATTATACTTTGGCATGTATTTTCCATCCCCATGTTGTACAATATTGAGACCCCATTTTGTTTCATTCACTTGGCTCCCTTATGCCACACATACCATTGTATTATTTTTATGAGATTTATTAATGAGTATGGATATGCCTAACTTTTCCCTATTGGGATCGTGTACACCTATCACCTTTTGAATTTGTTGTTGATAGGTGGTACTCTATGGTTCATCTGCAGGTGGTCCTCCTTCCTTGGACACTTGTCTCCCTCCTTGGTCCTCTCTGAGCATTGCAAATAAAATTGTGATGTATTTTGGTCATAAAATTTCCTCCTAACCTCACACATCATGGGTGTTGGACAACTGAGAGGGGGGGGTGAATCAGTTGTTATCGTGATTAAACAATTTTGGTTCTTTTAAACTCTTTGTAGAGACACTAAATGATGATCACAATAATGTAGAGAAATAAACAATGGAACTGTCAACATCATTCACATATATGAGAAACACAGAGACAGATATTTCCCGAGGAAACCCATGTAGGGTAAAAACCTCTTTTTCTTTATATGATAAGTAATGGTTACAATCTTTACAGTATCATACATATGAGAACCAACTCATAGTGAGGCTACAACC